>JACERP010001329.1:0-22637 GCA_014080715.1 Scenedesmus sp. NREL 46B-D3 | reverse complement strand
CTTGCGCTCCACGCCCATCAGCACCTTGTCGTAAGCGTAGTCGACCATGTCCGCCGTGATCGCGTCAGCGCCGCGCTTGGCAGCCAGCAGCGCAGCCTCGTTGACCTGCGGCAGCGGGCGCGGGGGAGGGCAGGGCGTGGGCAGCCGAGGCAAGGTCGGTGTGGCGTGCAGCCAGGGCGCGTCACAGATGCTCAAAAAAGAGGGCCGGCAGCTACACAGAAGCACGGGTGCACAGTGGCATATTCAGACGAATACTAGGGCGAACCAGGTGGCAGCGTGCCTGAAGACGGCAGCAGCACGCACTCACAACCGTCACAGACTTGAGCGGCTGTCGCCTGCTGCTGTGCTGGCCACAGCGAGCTGCCGCTGCCACCTCACACACAAACCTCCCAACCGATTCATTGCACAGGATGGCCATTTGATGCATAGGCCGCGTGACAAGTACACTGAGACGGCAGCTTACTGAAACAACACAATAGCACTGCCCACCAGGTTGCTGATGTCAGCACCGCTGAAGCCGCTCGTCTGCCGTGCCAGCAGCGTCTGGTCCAGCCCCGCAGCGACCGGCTTGTCGCTCAGGTAGTACTCCAGGATCTCCGCACGGCCCTTCACATCAGGCAGCGGCACGGCAACCTGCAGCGGCAGTCAGCAGCAGCAGCGGGAGCAGCAGGCGGTCAGTCGACAGCCGCCAAGCTCACTCTGGCAGCAAGCTACTCTGCTCCGCACGCCCCTGTGCAATCGGCACCGGGACAGCAGGCCGCATGTACACAAATCAGCAGCGACAGCAGCACTGCCAAGCAAGCAGCACATGCACAAAAGCCGCAGCAGGACGCGCTGCTGCAGCGGCTGTTTCACGTTCCAGGCCCGCAAGCTGTGTTAATAAACAAAACACTGAGCAAGCAGGCCTTGCCTGTCGATCAAAACGCCCGGCCGCTTCAGTGCAGGGTCCAGCGTCTCTGGCAGGTTGGTGGCAGCCATGACAATGACACCCTGCGGCACAAGTGACAGGAGACAACAGCTCAGACTCTGCGCCAAAGCGCCAGATTTGAAGATTTGCAGCCTTGAACTGATGTGCTGCACAGCCTGTGTAATCTCCTACCACTCAACATGGACGGGCATGAGAAAGCCAAGCACAGATTCAGCATACTCTTCTCAACAACAGGTCAGCAACAACACTCCCCAGCCCCACCTCGTTTGCCTCAAAGCCATCCATTTCAACAAGCAGCTGGTTCAGCGTCTTGCGGGTGTGGTTCTCCCAGTGCTTGCGATTGCCGCCGATGGCGTCGATTTCGTCGATAAACACGATGCACGGCGCCTTCTTCTTGGCTGCTGCAAACAGCGCACGCATGCGGCGGCTGCCAACACCCACATACAGCTCCTCAAACTCAGAGCCAGCCCTGCATGGAGTGCAGCAAAAGCAACAGCAGCACGGGGGACAGGGGAGGGGAGGTCACGCACATGTGGGTGTTTGCAACGTATGCACACTTGCAAGCACTTGAAATCATTCTGTTTACGCAGCAAAACCAGCACAGCTGTACGGAACGTTGACCAGCACCGGCACCCGTCTCTCCTGACGTTGCCTGGGCCAGCAGCGTCTTGCAGGGGGCAGCGGTCGCAAACTACACAGGCCGGACCACGCCCACCCTCAGCCTGCCAGCTCGACTGCTCCTACCATGCTGCAGCATACTGCTGACCAGCTGATCCGTCCGCACCTGTAGAAGAACGGCACGCCCGCCTCCCGCCACCGCCTTGGCCAGCAGCGTCTTGCCCGTGCCCGGGCCCCGTCAGCAGCACGCCCTTGGGCAGCTTCGCGCCCAGCCGCGTGAACTTTGCGGGCTCCCGCAAAAACTCCACGATCTCCTGCAGCTCTGCCTTGCTCTCGTCGCAGCCCTTCACGTCCGCGAAGCTCTTGACGCTCTTCTCGGGCAGCTCCTCACGCTTGTACTCCTTTGGCTCGATGCCGGGGCCAGCAGAGGCGGACGCAACGCCGCTGGCGCTGCTGCCGGCACCCGCTGCACCTCCTGTGTGCAAATGACACAGGGCCAACACCATGGTTGAGTTGGGTAAGCACGGAGGGGGGGCTCGATGCCGCAGCAAGCGAGGTGCACTGCTGCTGGCATGTGCTGTGCCAGCTGCAGCCACGTCACACAAGACACCATGTGCAGATCATCACACGTATGACATCATGGAGACAAAATGTCCGACTCCTTTCTCATCATGCGGTCACGTTTTTATTCCTTGGTGCCCCCTGCGCCTCCGTACCAAGTTTGGAATACTTGCCACCAGGTCAGCAAGCAAGCGCATGCGTGCATGCCACACCCACACACCAGTGAACGATGTGAAAGGCGCTCGAGCTGCAGGCCCATCATCACAGCAGGCACGGCTACGACCGACCCCGGCTCAGACACGCCCCCAGTTCGCAACAACCTGATCATCACAACAGACACAGCTTCCCCATGCCACCCCACGCACCTGCAACCATGGATGTGCTGCCGGCTGCTGCATGTGATCCCGACACTCCGCTGCTCATTCGCCGCAGCGCCTGGCTGCCAACCAGCCATGCAAACGACAGCCCCAGCAGCAGCATCAGCGTGCTTGTGAGGCCCACAGCACGCTGAGCGGACCCGACGGCTTCTGCAGCCGTGCTAGGCCAGGACCCTGCAGCAGCGGCCACGCAGCGACAGCACCATTGATTGCTTGTTGTGACAGCCTTACTAGGACATCTGCTTGGCACCTGACAGCTGAAATGTGAGCAGCAGGCAGCTGCGCCGATCTCAGACTAACATCCGACACCTGAGATGCATGCAGCAGTCACAACAGCAGCTCCACAGCCGGCTACCGTCCCTGCCGCGCAGCTACATCGCCGTTGCTGAATCCTGCAAGCGCCTGGCGCCCCAGGCCTCGCCCTGCCATGTTGGCCGGCGCCCCACGGTGGCATGTGCGCTGTGCTGACTGCTGCCTCCCACCACAACGCAGCTGCAGCCACACCTCGGCCTACCTGCAGCACGACATGCAGCGGCCGCCTCAAGCTGGCCCCCGGCTCGTCAGCAGCCGCCTGCCCCTCCGCCATACCCTGCAGGTCCCTCAGCAGCGCAACCAGGCTCCGGTGGTCTTGCCCAGGTGCCAGCAGCGGCCCAAGGCCCACCGCTGCCCCGCTGCCGCGGCCGCCCGCAGCGCCACTGCCCGCAGCGACATCTGCAAACTCGTTGAGACGCTCCGTCGCGACGAGCGCCTTGAGGTACTCCACTACGACTGCAGGACTGCTTCCAAAGGCCTTGGACTCCACGCGCGACAGGACATCCCTCGGGTGCGCCTGGTTGAGCGCTGCAAGGTATGCTGCCTGCTTCCCGGCATCCTGCGGAGCCTCATCCGCTGCCTCCCGCAACCGCTGCAGCTTCTGCGCCGCAACCCAGCTTGGCAGCTTAGACAGCTGACCGCGCATGGCTGCTACTGCAGCAGCAAGCATCACCAGAAGCGCCCGCCAGCACCGCTGCGCTGCTGCCCAGACTGCAGCAGCTGCGGCAGCCAATGACGCAAGCGGCTGCTGCGGCTGTTCGTCAGAGTGCTGCTGCTGCTGCTGTGCAGACTCAGTGCTGCTACCAGCATCTGCCTGCTGATATCCTGTAAGCCGTCTGATCGTGTCTATGGTGGCGGCCGGGTTGGCCTGCACAGCTTCAACAGTTAGCTGTGCTGCTTCTGCTGTTTGGCTACTGGCTGCTGCTTCTTGCGACACTTGAGCTGCTGCTGCTGCTGCAGCTGCTTCTGGAGAAGCTCCTGTTGCAGCAGAAAGATTCTCAAGACTGCTGTTGCTTCTGCTGCTGGTGCTGCCGCTCAAGTCGCCCTGCTGTTTGTTGGACCTGCTGCCGCAAGGCCTGCAGGATGTTCCCCTGAGCTGGCCTGCACTCAGGAAGGGCACAAGCTGCTGCAGCTGCGGCCCACGGTGCTGCAGCAGACGTCTTGGCCATGTGCTCTCCGGCCTTGGTATGAACCTGCTCAGGCTGGAGCATGCTGTGCTGCTGTTTGCTGCTGCCTGCAGCAGGGTGGTGGGCCTGCCACCCTGCATGCTACTGCCTTATAGATGAGCTGATTTGCGGTACAATGAACAGCACCATGCAACAAAGCGACAGAACCAATCAGAGACGGACGACGCCGGGCCAACAAAAAGCCCTCCAGCTGGTGCATGCATGGGTGGTAGGTATGATCCCAACGTCAGAAAACTGCGTAAACGTACACGTTGCTGCTGTTCGCACCTGCTGGCCCAGCTGTGAAGCAGTTTACTGATGCACAAGAAAGACACAAAGAGCACGAGCTTGATCCTGCACCTGCAGATACTTGCTGCTAGGTTAGCAGTTCTGTCACGAGTTTGCGGCACCTGTGATGCGATTGCACGATGTAGTGTCCTGCTGCAGGACGTCTGCAGAGAGAAAGAGGGGCACGGGAGTTCGATACTAAAAGGAATCTCTACACCTTATTTACAAATTGAATCTCTGCATTCACCTAAAACGATAAGGCATGGGGCATGCCGCATGGCCCCCGCCAAGCTACTACCACTGAACCACTTGAACTACCAAACTGCCATAACCCACCCAAGTTGGGTGCTTCCGGATCAGGTCACTGATCGGACCAAGGTGGCCACCCAACTCAGCTGCAATATTTTCACAGCTCTTGGCCAGCTGCTAGCGCCTGCAACCGTGCCTGCATACTGGTGTGCCCACCACTGAAAGGCCTGTAAGCTGAAGTGGCATGCTGCGTACGCTGCGCATCTTCCTGCTGCCGCCGCCGTGCTGCCGCTTTCTGCTTTGTGCTCAGCAGCGCCGTAGACTCCAGCGTTGCCTGCTGCGCTGCTGACGCCAGCTGCTTGTTATACTGCCGCTGCAGGGTGGTGTGCTGCTGTTGGTGCAGGCCTAAGACGTGCCGACGGGCTGCTGCCAGCTTGGCTGCGTTGACGTCATCTGCTTGCGCCTGCTGCAGGCTGCTGACCTGGCGGTGCTCGCAGTCCCGCCGCTTCCCATCCCGCAGCTCCCTGCAGCCATCACCAGGCGCGCTGTCAGGAATGAGTCGGTGCATGCAGGCCAAGGTCTCCCAGGGGTGAAAGATGACACGCTCTCAGTTTTCTGGACGCATGAGAACGAGTGCTGCACCATAGGCACAAATCAGTCGCCGACATTTTGAAGGCACGGGTCATCTTCACGGTGAAGATGAGGAATACACAGCATGTCGCGGGACGGTGGCATCAACTTGGTGGCGAATCGCACAGCAGCAACAGGGCCCACCTGAACCTCTTTTCCTCTACCACTGCCTCCCCAGCCGCCAGCTGCATCTGCTCAAACTTGAGGCGCCGCTCCTCAGCCCCCACCCGAGCTGCCTCTGCTGCTGCAGCAGCATGCTTCGCCTCGATGCGGTCAGACAGCGTCAGTGCATTTGCTTCAGTGCGCCGCATCACGGCATCTGCCGTTTGTGCCCGCTCAGCCTGCAGCACAAGGCAGCAGCGGGTAGGTTGGCATTCGTGCCTGAGACAGACAAGCCAACGGAGCTGGAGGGAAGTGTAACACTGGGAAGGGTTACCCCTCCGAGCCATAGTCATGTTTGCTGAGCCGGCAAACACTGTCTTGCTGCGCCGCAGCCAACCACAGCACCCCAGCTGCTAGCAGCAGCTGCTTGACACATACACGTGCTCGCAGCTGTTCTGACGGCGCGCCACCTACCTGTGCTGCTGCCTTGACCAGCTGTGCCTGCGCACTGGCGAGCCGCCGGATGGCTGCCAGCTGCACCGCCTTGCTGCTGAGTGACGCCTCTCGCGCCTGCCGCGCCTCAAGGATGCGCGCACGCGCACGCCCCTCCTGCACTCGGCAGGTGCCCGCACAGACCCATGCATAGCTTTGCATTGCGGCACATCACGAATTAAGCTCCAGCCATCACAGGAGTGGGAACCCCAATCACAGGGGCCAGTGAAAGGCTCATAGGGAGGGGCCATACGCACTCCTGGTCCAATCACACCCAGTGCATGCATCGCTCAAGGATGGCGGAACCGGGCTGGCTCGATGAATCATATTGGCTTGTGCATGTCGCGCCTGGCCCTGCTTTTGCAACATGCAGTTTCAGGTTGGATCGCTGGGGCCAGCGCCAGTCTCACCTCCTCCAGCTGCCGCTGCTTTGCTGCCTCCAGCCGCACCCGCAGCTCAGCCAGGGACATGGTGTTGTTGATGCCGTGCTCAGGGACCTGCACATCAACACGCGCCAGCACACACGCCAATGACCACTAGTCGGGGCATGACCCCCACCTAGCTTGGCAGTTGAGGAGTGCACCAGCAGCCATGCATGTGATGTCATGATGCTCTGTGCAGTGTTGTGCGCTCATCGCCTTCCCGTCACTTGTCAATAGCTTGCTCTTCCTGGGGTGGCTCATACCATCTGAAATGTGGCTTGACCGACAGGTTAATGCCGCCTCTCAGACATGGCACACATTTGCAGTGTGCCATGAACAGACACATTCCTGCAAACCATCAGTTGCCACCTGCGCACGTCACAGCTTGCGGGGCCTGCTCACACACTCACCGAGGTGGGGTCAAACACTCTGCCCCGGCCAGCACCTCCCGTGCTGCCGTTGCGAGCCCTCGCAGCTTTCTCCAGCCCGCGCAGCTGCGCGATGATGTCGCGCCGCTCAGCCGCCTCAGCCGCCGCCTGCTCGCCCCGCTGCCGCGCATCCTCCTGCCCCTGCTGCCGCACCTGCTGCGCTGCCAGCCGCCGCTGTGTGAGCGCCTCCTCCTGCAAGCGAACAAGGCGCCAGCGGGGGTGACGCGCGGAGCATGACCAGCTCCTAGAGCCATCCTGTTGCCAGCCGCGTCGACAGTCAAAGGGCTAAGATTCAGCCGGCATGCCTGACCTGCCAGCCACACGAGTGTGTACAAGTGCCTGACCCTGCTCTCCTGCTAACCGCACCTGTGCCTGCTTCGCCTTGGCACGGTCAGCAGCCACCTCTGCCGCCCGCTGCATGTTGGCCGCCTGCTGCTGCTGCCAGGCGCGCTGCCGATCCTCCTCCCTGGCAGCGCGTGCAGCCTTCTCTGCGATGCTGGTGGCAGCCTTCGCAGCCATCAGCCCTGCCCTGGCCTGAGCAGCAGAACAGCAATGCAGCAGTGCAGCAAAGCCAAAGCAGCAGCCGTCAGGCAGTGTATTAGGCGTCCATGCTGCCGAAGGCCAGCTGCTTGCGCACCAGCTGCTGGCACTCAACCAACACACCAGCTGCACACATGTTGTGCCAGCCAATCTCCCAGCCCCACAGTTGGCCGAAGCACACACAGCCTACCTGTGATGCTGCGCCTGCTGCCGCTGACATCTCTGCCCGCAGCTGTTCCACCCGCTCTGCCTGCTGCGCTGCATCTGCATCGCGCAGTGCAGCTTGCCACCTGCCCGGACAGCAGCAGCAGCAGCACAGCCATGGTTGACTGCCGAATACATGCAAACCTGCACCCACACAGATGATGTTTTGATGTCTCAAACACGTCCTGGGTACACTGTGCTGCTGCTGCATGCCATAGCATGGCCCAGCCGCGGCAGCAGCAGCCGCAGCCGCAGCCGCAGCCTAGCCAGCCTCACCTGTCAAAGGCAGCAGTGTCGCGCAGCTCCGCCTCATACTTCTGCAGCGCAGCGGCCTCCGCAGCCTGCTTGCGCTTGTACAGCGCATCCTCGCGCAGCACGGCAGCAGCATTCAGGCGCACCTGCTTGCACAGAGCGGACACGCCAGACGTCTGGCGGGCCATAAGCCATGCCGCTGCAGCGCCTGGCAACTGTGGCACTGCCACAGCTCCAGGCGATGCAGTGCCCGCTGCGTGCTGGCGCCGCTGGGCGTGCGCGCACATGCAGCACACTCAGCAAGCCACAGGTGCATCAGCAAACAGCATGAAAGCTCAGCACAGCACAGCAGCGCACCTCTGCCGTCGGGGGTGGCGGTGCTGGGCGTGCCTGGGGGCGCAGCGCCAGCTCAGCAGCCAGCTCAGCCTCCAGCTCAGCTCGCACAGCATCGGCATGCATCGGACGCTCAAGCACGCGCAGCTTGAACGGCTGGAACCTGCAGAGGGAAACATGCAGAACAGCAGAGCGAGGTTTGATGATGCACCTTGAGCAGCAGTGCTGAAGACACGAGCCCAGCGCCATGCAGTGCTGCGGCAGCTTGAACCCTCCACGCAGGAGCGGAATGCTGTACACTAGTTCGGCATGGCTCCTTATTCATGCTTCTACTGCTGCCAGCGCACAAATGCCAGAGCACTGCTTCCTTGCACTACTTCTGCAGACTGTTGCACCGCAGCGCTGCAGCCGTGACGTGCATCATACACCTGCACTGCTCATCCAGGTACCCTGCCAGTTGCATCTGAGAGTCCCTGCACCTGCCTTGGGTCTGCTTGCCGCGCAGCTGCCGCCTGCCTGTGCGCTGCCTTTGCTGCCTCTATGGCCAGCTGCTCCTTTGTCGGCCCCGGTGTATACTTGGGCGGCGGCTTGGGCTTCGCGGCAGGCGGCAACGGCTGCGGCTGCGGCACTGGCTTGGGGCAGGGCTGCGACAGTTTGAACTCCTGCGGCACTGTGGGGGCCGGCTTCCTGCGCCTGGCGGGGCTGCTGCGTGCTGTCCGACTGCTGTTGCCAGTGCTGCTGGCCCCTTCCTGCAAGCCAAGAGCACCGCGCACATGTCCGTCCGCAGCATCCCATGCGGAAGAGCCGAAAAGTACATGCGGCAGTGCCAACTGTACAAAGCATCGCACGCCTGCATGCATGCCTCCGGTCGCCAGCAGTGTTGGCATCCTTGAGCATATGCCAGGGCCCACCTGCTGCTCCTCCTGCTGCTGTGTACAGTACACCCGCGCCTTCAGCTTCGCCAGAAGTGCATCAACTTCAGTCCGCCAGGACAACAGGCTTGCAATAGCGGCATCCACGAACTGCACACCAAACACGACAGCGCATTGCTTGAGTGCGGGCTCAACGTATATTGTTTTGCTGCACAGCTGCTGAATGTGTTCAATGCTCAGCGGCCATGTTGCAGCTTGTATAGGTGTGGACGGTGCTGGTACTGCTCTCACTGACTTTGCTGCTGCTGCGCTACCACTGGGCTGGCCATAGCTGTGCTCCTGCTGGTGGTGCCTGTTGCCGCTGTTGCGCACGCTGAGGTGCTGCCAGTGCGGCTGCTGCTTCTCACACTGCAAGGCTTCAGCCGCTGCTCCACACCCTATGTAAACATAGCCGGAGGCTCAAGCTGATGCTGCCATGAGTGTTGTGCTGGTGCGGTGCAGCTGCAGCAGCTGTGCAGCCATGCCTGACAAAGCAGCTGCACCCTTTGCTGTTTTGCTGTCGGAGAACCCTTCAGTCGCCCCATGCCTTTCGCACTGCCAGCCCTGCACCCCACCTCCTTGTCATAGACATGCAGCCAGTCCTCCCTGCAGGTCTGCTGCAGCCGCTCTCCGTCAAACAAGTACTGCAACAGTAACAACACCTTCTGCGCATCCTGAGCCTCCAGTAATAGCCTGTACAGGATCAGAGTTGACAGTGTGGTGAGGCACACAAGGAAATGGCAGGCAGCGGTGGAACATGAGCACTGGCCCTTGCTGCTGCTGTTGCTCAGCACTGCCTTTTCTGTTTCTGCAAGTTCGTGCGGTGGTCACCTGCTGCTGCAGCAGTAGTAGCTGCCCTGATGTTTGCTCCTCAAGAAAGGCCGTCCAATATCACATCCAGCTCTGCTGCCAAGGGCTGCGCATACCTGAAGGTGGGGAAGGTGAGTTCCTGCAGCCTGAAGGCTGCCAGGTAGGCGAGCACACGGTACTTGACGGCATCTGCTCGCAGCGCAGTCCCCCTGCAATTGCAGGAGTGTGCACGTGCTGTGACTGTGAAGGCATGCACTTTGTGACACTCTGTGCAAGCTTGCTGTTGCTGCTGCTGCTGCTGCTGCTGCTGCTGCTGCTGCTGCTGCTGCTCCAGCTGCTTCTCCTATCAACAGCATGCAGCTTGTTTCCTTGGGCATGATTATGTGCAGGCACGACCGATTTTGAAAGCCAGTGCTGCACCTGTTGTGATGGAAGAACGAGTCTAGGAAGCAGCTGAGGAAGCGTCGGTATCTTGTGACACCGTACACAACCTGCAGCAGCAGTACATGTACATGTACATAGCAGTACAGCAGGAAGAAGTGCTCAGCCTGCTGCTGTTCAGGCTCGAGCCGCTACCAGTGGGCTTGTGAGTGCATAATGTAGTGCTCACCTGCCTAATGAAGCAGTTCTCGTCCTCGTTTGCAACATGCTGCAGGCAGTTGTCCAGATGGGTATCTAGAGTGCTCCCTCCCCCGCTGCTGCAGAAGCTGCTGTAAGTTGATTCACACAAGTCCGCTAGTCTCCGGGCTTCTGTATGGTCATTTTGTTTGCTGTTGTTGGTAGTCTTAGTGCTATCCATTTGCTGCTTTCGTGTGCTGCATTTTTGTTCGATACAGGTCATGTACGATGCAGGTCATGCAGTAGTGACCATTTGCACGCTGTGTCGCAGGTTATCAGGAAATGCAACACGTTTTTATGTTTGAATTGCATTAAGCTTGTACGTCATGCGCGTTGTCTGTCATAACCAGGGTGACCTAGACCATGTGACCACCAGCGAGGCAATGTACTGGCTGTGATACAGCTGGGCGAGAACGCAGAACTAGAGGTCACCGGCTCGCGTGGTGTTCCTACTGATGCTCCCGTAAACATCAGAATGCTGAGCACTGTGCCACAGTGCAGCAGCACATTTATGTCAACTCACGTAACAGAACTGGTGGTCAGCTGCATTGTAGTATGCAGCAGCACTCTGACCCAGCCTGCATTGTAACTAAGAAGCCTTAGTAACATGATGACTTGAAGAGTTACTACCAAGAAAGATGCGATGAATGCCAACACCTGTACTGCTTCCACTGTAATGCATGCAACTGAAGCTGGCAAACACTGTGGTGCCACCTTGGGTGCCACCCAAGTGCAAAGCCTACAATAATGACAGCAGCAATCACAACACCTGCAACAGTGCGCTGTAAACAGGTCCCCGCAGAAGTATACATGCGTCACACCCTTTGCATACAGGAGAGCAACGCGCCCCTCTGCAGCCCTATCTGCTCATTGCATGTTTGAAAGCAGCTGATCAACTCACACTACAATTTACTGACACCAAGCAAACATACAAACACCACGGTGACGATAACGATGACGATGACTCAGCTACAGCAGTACACAAAGCACATGCACCCGCATCTGACAGCAGTAAAGACATGCACAGCAGGTTCTCATAAAGCCCGCCCCATGTATGACATGCCGCAAATACGCAGCAACCAGCTTTACATAACCAGTATAGCCAGTTGCATGCAGCGCAGCAACATTTGGCCGACATTCCAACTTGCCGCCCGGCCAGTATTGCTGCCAGACGTCAGCGCCCATGCAGTACCCCTTCAGCACACCCGCTGACCTGTGCTGAACCCATCTTGAACCCCTGCTGCTTGACAACCACACAACAGTCTTCAGTATTGGTCCAGACAACCCGGTTGCCACCACACACGGCAGGCGGTGCAGGGCGCACGGAGCTGTGCTTGCCATGCTGCAGCTTGCTGTTCAGCCCTTGCTGGTCAGCCTCCAGGGTCATGCTGCATGCAGGGAGTGCTGCTGCTTGTGCACACTGGCCAGGGACTCCCGAGTCCACCGAGAGTCTAGGTGCAATGCCGTCATTCTGTAGCCTGAACACCGGAGCACTTGACAGCCGCTGCGCTGTTTCACATCACAACGCAGCGTGCACTGCGCGGTGTACAGCAGTAGCTCAGCACCAGGTGAAACAACTGTCAGCACTGATGTGTGACTGATAGATTGCATCCCCCAGCGTCTGACAACACTTGAATATGGAACAGATACCAACAACACCTGTGCAAGCTGCGTCGGCAGCTAAGCAGCAGCTTCGAGTGCAAAAAGTGTACAGCTGCCAGTCACGAAAGACGGAAAGCATTGCTGTGTGACACCCAAGCAGGCCGCTAACTGCTGCTGCTGCCCACAGCTACTACGAGCACAGGGCTGACTTAGTAATATGCAGAATGCTGCTTGTCTGAGTCACCAACTAATACCCATGGTACTAAAAAGCTATGTTGTGCAATGCACACAGCAAGATGCATGGTAGCGGTTACCAAAGCAGGCCACGCCCGTGCACCTGTGTTCTACAGCTGCACTGGCAGCAACACTGCTGGACATCCCCGAGAAAGCGTAATTGGCCAAGTCCAAAAAAGTGGTACGGAGTCACAATGCAGCCCACACCAATCAAATGCACAAAGTGCGTGTTTGCTGACTCGCAGCACAATCCGTAAGGTTATAGGCCGGCAGGCGCTCCAAGCTAATGCCGGAAAGCTGCTGCAGCTGCTGGCTGCAAGGCAACCCATTGCTTGCTGGCTTTCCGTGCTGGCTGTCTGTGTGCAGACAGGGGCTTACAGCTGCATGTGTTGCTTGCCTGCGATCGCCCATAATCGCCGCAAGCATGCTGGCTGCTGCCATTCAGTGGCAGTGAAGAAGCTGCAGATGCTGCTGTTGCAGCTGTCTGTTGTGTTACTTCTTGGCACTCGCTGCATTGTGCTCCTTGATGCGCATCTTGTTCTTATAGCGGAACAAACGCTTCATCTGCGGCATGGGGATGTTGCAACAACAGTGGACACCAACAGGAACAGCACGGTTTAGGTATGAACAGACAGGGACAGAAGCAGCTGGCTTGAAAAGTACAGGTATATCACTGGCCCAGGCAATGGTGTACCACCTGAAGACTGCAGCAGCCCAGCGGCTCTCAAAACTGATGTCATCACCCGTGGCCCGAGTGCATCAAACTGCTGCCCATCACAACCTTCAATGAGCCTGCTGCAGCTGGCTCATCTACCCTGCTCCCACAAATGCTGTTGTTACACGTCACGCTTCAGTCCTAGTAGCTTGACTCTGCTCCATTCTTCTGCTTCTGTTGTGTGGATGTTCTGTCACTGTTGCTGTTGCTGAGTCAGCAACCAACTGTCCCCACCTGATGCAGCTCCAGCCCCTCCTGCTTGTACATGCGCTCCAGCTCTGCCACTGAGGGTTCAGGCTTCATTAGCTCAAACAGCCATGTAGGGTACTCAGAGTCAGCTAAAATTGGAGGGTCCGACTCGCCCTTCTTGATTGCTACGCCAGTCACGACTTCCACAGATAGCTGCCCAGTCTTAGCAGGACCTGGATAGAAGGAAGACAAGTGTTGAAGTCGGTTGTTAAAGGGATCGGGGTGGGATGGGTCTGCATGACGGAGACAACCACAGCTACAGACGCTGCTGCTTGTGGTGGTGTCCTTGCTTTGACTCACTGGTGGTGCATGAGCAGCTGCAGGCGCTGCTGCCTCCCCAGCCTAGTGGCGCCACAGTTAAACAACTTAAAACGGGAGTTGCCGCGGCTTACCTCTGTCCACCACTTTGCTTTTCCCTGCAGGCAAAGGCGCCCGCAGCTGCTGTGCTGCCAAGGCGCAGATGCGTGCTCGGAGGCCCTGCATCTGCGCCGGATTATATGATGGGTTGATTAGAGTTGAAAAGCTCACAGCATGCAGAGCGTCTGATTGATGCCGGCACGGAAGTAGCGAATGTGTGAGCCAAGTTGCACGCCACTTGATCAACCGTCAATTATGTATCTGCTAGTTTACGCCATCATCTGTGAAACTTCAGCGTCAGCCAACTTGCAAGCTGTTTTGTTACTTACGGCCAAATGTTCAGATGACAGGTTAACATTACAATTGCTCTCATTAATGATTCTTGCAGTTTCACCAGTAAAGAGCTTATTGATCGAGCTGCCTTGCGTTTGCCTGTGGGAGAGCACTTCTACTTTTGCCACCAGCTGAAGCCATGGCATCGCATATGACCGTGAACCGCGGGTTGCAGGGTCAGAGATCGGCCTGCCCTCAGCGTGCCAGCCGCAATGTGCAGCGCTGCAGCAGGCTGCACGTCGTTGCACAGCAGTCAGCAGTCAGCGTCCCACCTGCATGGAACAAGCGTGTAGTGGTGCCAGAAGTGCAGCCCAGGGATACACCAAAGGTAACCGGCATGGCTGCTTTTCAGCTGAGCAACGTAGCACCCACAGCATGCTTGCAGCAGCATCAGGCTGTACTGCCGCTGGTTCGGCATGATTCATCGTTAAAACATGCTGTTAGCCGTCAGGTGTAGTGCAGAGGAACACAGACCATGCCCAGGAAAGCTTCTAGAGCATGTGTGTTGTATAGACCGCACAGCGCATGTGCACAGGACAGGCACACTTGGAGGCTGGCCAGGCGTTGCAGTGGCCCTGACAGCCTTGCTGGCTCAGCATGCGTTTCGCAACATGAAGGCTGGGACGCTGACTGGCTCCTGGCAGCAGTGCTCTCACGCCAGCCAGACTGCTCAGCCAGCCAACACAGTTGCACACCATCAACTTGCACATTGGTCCTGCATGTGGCAGCACACGGGCAGCTTGCACAGCACCTCCTGCACTGCACTGCACTGTCCTGCAAGCGCGGGGGAGAAGTATGTTTGCCGAAACCTGCTTGCTCTGCCTACTTCGTGTTGCCCTGCGCCTGTTGCCCTTTCCTGCAAGCGCAGCCCTTCTCCGTGCTGGGCTCCACAGGCAGCATCGGCACACAAACGCTCGACATCATCGCAGAGCACCCTGACAAGTTCAGCCTGGTGGCGCTGTCAGCAGGCAGCAACGTGGAGCTGCTGGCACAGCAGGTGCGGGCACGAAGTGGGGTGGGATGTTCCCAGCTGGCATGGTAATGCTGGAGGGACTGCTGGCAGCAGCAGGCGGCTCGGCAGCAGCAGCAGTTGCCAGCAGGCAGCAGCGGCAGTTCACACACCTGATTGCCGGCGGCAGCAGGAGAAACAGCAGCATATTGGCAGCAGTCGCCATAGACTGTGAAGCTGCTGGCAGTGCAGGTGTGGGTCAGCGAAGGTTCCAGGGCGGAGCCGTACTCAGAAGTTGGCTTGGGAGCAGAGCAGCAAGAGGTGTGCTGGTGGTTGATGGCGGAAGCATAGCTTGGGCAACAGCAATACAGTTTTGCAACATGGTGGACAGAAGGAGCAGGGCTGTGCAGGTGGCGTATGGGTGGTGTTCAACCATCATGCTTGGTTAGCGAGGTCCTTCATTATCTCGTCTTGTTGCGCAGTGCAGTGCCGTAACGTGCGTTTGTGTCGCCTGTTTTGCATGCCTCATCGTCGTTGCAGATCATGCGCACATGCGCCAGGTTCAGTGCAAGCTGGTGGCCATCCTCAGCGTCTCGCACTTGACATCTGTCCATGTCAGCCACCCGCTTTGACCAGCCTGTCCCTCCACATTTGCAGGAGTGCCGGTTGATCAAGCGTTGCATTGTTGCTGCTGTTCTGATCCTGGCTCCTCTGTTTCTGTGCTTTTTTGCTCAACTGCTCCGCGCACTGCTGGCTGTCCTGGGTGGTGTGCAGGTGCGCCAGTTCAAGCCCAAGCTGGTGGCCATACGCGACGCCGGCAAGGTGAAGCAGCTGCAGGAGCTGATCAAGGATGTGTCGCCGCAGCCCGAAATCCTGGTGGGGGACGAGGGCGCCGTCGAGGTGAGCCACGAGGCGGATGGCCAGCTTTGACCGTGTTTGACTGAGTTTGACCGCCGGCTGCGGCGTGCAAGCAGGGAAGGGAGGCAGTTGTAGGGGTTGGGATTTGATCTTGCTCTGCATGTGTATTGGCTGCCCCTTGTGCTGTCAGCGGCCAAGTCAATTGCTGCTGCTGCTGCTGCTGCTGCTGCTGCCATCGTATCAACCTGTCCACAGGTTGCTCGTCACCCAGACATTGAGGCTGTGGTGACCGGCATCGTTGGCTGCGCTGGCCTGCTGCCCACTGTGGCTGCCATCAAGGCAGGCAAGGACATCTGCCTGGCCAACAAGGAGACGCTGATCGCCGGCGGGCCCTTTGTCCTGCCGCTGGCACAGCAGCACAACGTGCGCATCCTGCCGGCCGACAGCGAGCACTCCGCCATCTTCCAAGTCATGCAGGGGCTGCCAGAGGGAGGCCTTCGCAGGTGGGGTCACGCGCTCGGTGGCAGCATTCTGCATGTACGGGTGCACGTGTGTTGTGTTGCACTGCCTTTTGTCCATGCTGGCATGCTGTCCGTTGTAGGAATGGGCATGGTACAGGCGCACGTTTGGGGTGCATCTGAAGGGGGGTTGGTGCCTGGTGGCTGCTTGTCGGCAAGCCTCAGCCAGCTTCTAGTCACCACAGCGACAGCCTGGTGCTTGATCTCGCTCAACCTGGCATGTAATGGGCGTCGCTGCGTCGCATTTGTATGGCGATGGCGGACAAGACAGCACCACGGGCTAAGGGGCTTGCATTGCCGTGTTTTGCATGGCTCAGCAGCAAGCTTTGTTTTGGCTGTGGAATAGCCTGACACACCCCAGCCTGACCTCCTGGTGTATCCCCCGCGCATGTGGACCCCTACGTGCGTGCCCTGGCGCCTGCAGGATCATCCTGACGGCGTCTGGGGGCGCGTTCCGCGACTGGCCCGTCGAGAAGTTGGGCGAGGTGACTGTCGAGCAGGCCATCACGCACCCCAACTGGTCCATGGGCAAGAAGATCACCATTGACAGCGCCACACTCATGAACAAGGGGTTGGAGGTGCGACGCAGGGCTGTGGCATTCTGTTGTTATGAGTCATCACGGAGTAGGACTTGTGATCCACAGAGGGACTGAGTGCAACTGCAGACAGCGCCACCATGTTGGACAAGCGAGTGAGGTGCCATCGGGGCGGGGAAGCAGCTGTGGTTGTGGTTGTTGGGCTGCAGGCTGTGAAGGCTTTGCCCACATGATGCTGCCTCTGCTTGAGAGGCCTTGTGTCTCACTTCCTCAGCTGCTGCTGCTGCTGCTGTGGCTGGCAGGTGATTGAGGCACACTACCTGTATGGCGTGGACTACGATAACATTGAGATCGTGATCCACCCGCAGAGCATCGTGCACTCTATGATTGAGACAGCAGACTCCTCAGTGCTGGCTCAGGTGCGCGACTTGAGGCAGAGTTCAACACGCTTTGAGGCAGGGCAAAGCTCATGTGTGGCATGGCGAGGCAATGCACATTGCACAGCAACATCAGCTGGGCTGGGCAGGCACGTGCACCAACCCTCACTGTTCCCTCAGAGTTTGCCCTGTATTACTTCACCATCTCCTCAAAGGATGGCTGCTGCTCACTGGATCTCCCATTGTGCTGTAAAGCAGCTCGCAAGCTGCCGCATGCCGTTGCTGCTGCACTGCTGCTCACCCAAGCCTTTGCCTTGCGCCAACATCAGCACGCACAGCACGCCGGGTCAGGCATGCGCCTGTGCACCTGCGCCCCTACTAGCCGCACCCGCCAGCACCAGCTGCCTGACGCCGCTCCTGCTGCGCTGCTCGCTCGCATCACCGTCCATCGCGCTCGCAGCTGGGCTGGCCGGACATGCGCCTGCCCATCATGTACACGATGTCGTGGCCCGAGCGCGTGAACACCAGCGAGGTGACCTGGCCCCGCCTCGACTTCAGCAAGGCCAGCAGCCTCACCTTCAAGCAGCCGGACCACGCCAAGTACCCCAGCATGAACGTGGCGTACGCCGCAGGCAGGGCGGGCGGCACCATGACGGGCGTGCTCAGCGCAGCTAACGAGCAGGTGCGGGGTGCGGCTGGGTGCGTGTCGGCACTGTGCCTGCACGTTGCGTGGTGGCGAGGCAGCTGGTGTCGTGTGTTGTCAGCAGATGGCAGAGGTGTGGCGTATGCAGCAGGCAGGGCGGGCTCAGCGCAGCAAGTCAGCAAGCATGCAGGTGGTTGAGTGCCGTGTGTGGGAGGTGGCTAGTCCTGGGATGCACTGCTCTGCTTGCACTCATGCTTTGTCTCCACATCAGGTTTCCTTTCACCTTCAGTTCTAGGCCAACTGACCGGCACCCGATGCACTTCAGCATATGCACACATGTTCTTTTGGCACCACGTCGGCTGCGTTACACTGGCCACTGAACATCCAACACTGTTCTGCAAACTGCCGTGCCGCTGTGTGTTGTCCTTGCAGTCGGTGCAGATGTTCATCGACCACCAGATCGGCTACCTGGACATCATGAAGCTGAACGAGGCCTGCTGTGACGCGCACCAGCAGGAGCTGGTGGCGCTGCCAAACCTGGAGGAGATTGTGCACTACGACCAGTGGGCACGTCGCTGGGTGAAGGAGGCGGTCGACAGCGGCAAATTCAAGCCACGTGTGGCAGTGCAGGCGGCTACTGCAGCAGCATGAGTCTTTTGTGTGCGTTCCCTTTTGTGAGTTGCTGCTGGGGCTTGAGAGCAGGAAGTTCCAGCCGGGTGCAGCACTGCAGGTGGCTGCTGCAGCAGCATCAGAGGGTTCTGTAGATAATTGAACTATGTGCTTACAGGTTTTGTTTGGGCTGTGTTGGGTTGGGTTGAAAAGGTTGAGGAGAGAGCAGAGTTCAAGTTGTTGTGTGACGGTGCAGGCGCAAGTGCAGCAATCTGATATTTTGCAGTTGCAAATGCTTGAGGACCCGCTAAGGCGGTGCTTGTTTGGCGTGAACATGTGCAGTGCGCTCGCAATCTTCATCAACAGCAGCAGTTGCTCACCTTGGCGCGGCAGCACATGACTCTCAAGGCTACGATGTGCATGATGGGGCTCCGGGCAGCAATTGCTGCCTGTTAACAGCAACTGCATCGAAGCTGGCCGCACACTGCACGTTGTCATGCACCCAGTAGTGCAAGTCATGGAGTTGCGAAGGGTGGGCAGGTAGGACCTCAACAGCAGCTGTTGGGTTGTCAGCGCCTGGGTTGCATCATCACGCCATTGTTTTGTTGGTTCTAAACGTGGGGCCGAGCGTCTGATGATGCAGCACAACACAGCGTGTGTGCACGTGCACGTGCTGCAGCGGCTTCACACCAGGGATATACTACGTAGTGTGGCTGGACTGTTGCGGAATGGTGGTGGGGGCCCCATCTTAGCATGTGGGTGCCGCATTTGCGGCATTGTGCTCTGCAGTATATGTATTCCTGCAACCCTTTACACAATGCTGCAGATGAAGATGCCGTTGGTACACGGTGGTCATCTGCTGTTGCCTTCAGTTGCCACAGCCACTGGCTCATTGCGTTGGGTTTGGACCCTTGGCTTGTCAGCCTGACAGCGTTGCCGCGGCTTAGCACAGCAGTGTAGGCTGGTGGCCCGGCTCGGCTGCTTCGTAGGGCCCAGTGGAGCCAGGCTGGCGGCATGTGTGACCATGAGGACCCTCATGAGGACACATCACTGCATGCGTGCAAAGGAGCATCATGTTGCAGCCACTGCGTATGTCGAGTACTACCAACTTGCACCCTGAAAGTGTGGTCAACGTCATTCCGAATTACCGATTTACCGAATTACCAAAGTAGGGCCACTGGCCCACCTGCAAAGGAGCCAAACAAGGCTCATGGGGTCCACAAAACTCAAAAGAAGACCATCAACCGGAAGAAACCGTAACCTCAACAAGCTCAGAGAGGTCAAAACTCAGAGAATCAGTAACTTCAGAAGCACTACTAGTGATGCCATCACTGGGAAGCAACAAATGTGCCAACTCTGGATCGCTACGTACCAGTAAGCAACTGTGTATGAAAGCAGCAACCTTACTCTGTCTTTGCCGCATAAAGTCTGCCAGACATCGCCCGCGCGGGTTTGCTGAGGCACTTGGGTTCTGCCAACCACCGAACTCATCAAACAGACACCAAAAACGCTCCCGGACTAGCTCGTAAGCATCACACTCAAATACCACGTGGAACTCATCCTCAACCTGGCCAGCAGCGCATCGGGTGCAAAGCCGCTGATGTCTAGGTAGCAAGGAGTTGCCAGCCCTCTCCCACCGACCAGTAGCCACGCGCAAGTCATGTGCACCCAGACGAAAACGCATCAGTGACGACAGGTGTACTTTGTTGAGGCCAGCAGTGTTGTGCACATAGTCATTCCCATTGTGTGCTGTTGGCTGAGCAGCGTGGCATCAAACCTTGCCGTTGAGAGCAAATGTAGGCAGCATCATTGTACATGGCCTCATCATTGTAAATGGCCCTGTGTCATGCCCTTCTGTAAGAGTAGATCAGCAGCAGCAACGAATCTCTGTAATTTCGCGGGTTGCCACTTTGCATGAACAGCGCAAAACTGAGAAATCTTCGAGTGCTGAGTAGCCTGTTCAAGGGCTGCAGTAAGGCACAACTTGCGAAACACAACGCAGCAAACGCGGCTGCGGCAGTTGTGCTGTGCTGCTGAGTGGTCAGTACAGTTCCTGTAGCTTCTGCGAAGCTGCAGCCACACATGCACGTGCATGGTGTCCAAGGGTAATGATCAAGGTAGTGAGGGACACCCTGTGACACCTACCGCAGCACACACCGCACAGCCGCGTGCGTCGCAGCAGACAGAAGCACACGACGCGGAGCGTCTAGTAACGCGCCTCGACGAGCGGCCAAAATACCCAGCGACGAGTCAAGCCTCAACCGAGTCAGGGCTCACCCTCAGTCAGGGCACACCAAAAGTAAATATAATCAATTCCAAACCTTGAGCTTGTGGGCTGCAGCATGGCAGCAGCTACACCATCTCTACATAGAAAGAACTACTGCTGCTGCTGCTGCTGCATGTTGGTGTGGCGACTGTTTTTCAGACATGTATGTCGTCACTTCTACATGCTTTGTAGCGTCGATTGCATGCTCTGGTCATCACTGCTGGCGTGGCCGGGCACTCCGGGATGGCAGCAGCCCTGCATGTTGCTGCTGCTGGGCGGGCGTTGCCGCCTGTAAATGTGGCATACCCCAGTAGCGACGGCATACAGGTTGTGTTCGAGACGGAACGCAAAGAGTGGCATTTGCACTTGGTCAGCTTGCCGTGTGAAATGCGGAACCCATGCGCCGACCAGAAGCACGGCATCTGCACATCTTGGCACATCATTACTGCACAAGTCTAAAAATATCATCTGTGGAGCGCAGCTCGTTCTGCGCTGGCGAAACGTGTTGGCCGTTTCTGCCACGTCTGCACAACAGAAACCGCAGGTCACACACGCGTGCATGGCTGCATGCATTCTATTTAAACGTGTGATATATAGCATGAATATATTAAAGGCTCAAATCAGGCAGGACCAGCAACCCCTGAGACTGCGCCGCAGGTGCGCCGTGCAGGTGGTTACTGTTTGACTTCGCAGCCAGCCAGCCGGGATGTTTGAAAACGCTCGCAAGGGTTTTAAGCTATGATTTGATAGGTGTTACCATGCATTCCGCAGCCAAAGCGCCTCCCTGTGCATGGATGTCGTAATAAAGCACTCGCCTGCAGCACGACATAGTGCCGCAGCGCATAATACCACGAGACAGCAACACACATCGTACTTTTTGATCCCTGAAATATTCAATGTGACATTCAGCACTGCCAGCGATGCAGAGTCGCTCCTTGAACAACAGCAACGGTGGCATGCTGCTGCTCCAGTGTTCCTGTTGTTGCGGCCGCGGCTGTTGCTGTAGACAGCAGTAATGTTCAGGACATGGTATGAAAAAGATTGCAAGAAAGACATGTAGAAGACAGGGATGCGCCCCCGGCTTGTTGTTACACCCACAGTGCCTTTACATTTGTGGCATGCCAGATGATGCGTCGGGGCTGGTAGCTGGGGCAGAGAAGCACTGCACAATGTGCAATCAGCAGAGGTGTTGCCGCCAGCAGCATCCATTTGAGTGACACAGTACTGTGTGGCTGCTGCCAATGAGCATTTGTGCTGTCAGCTGGCGTGCAAAACATGCTGCACATGCTGTGGTGCATCTCGCAAATGTAGTAGACTGGCCCAGGAACCTGGTGTAAGTGCTTAAACCGAGGGTTGACCACTGTGCAAACGTAAGGTGCTCACCAGAATCAGTCCGTGCTGTGCTTGCTGCTGCTGCTGCTGCTGCTGATCTGCTCTTTGACAAGGGCTTATAAACCGGGACACATAAGCAAGTTGTCTCTCACAAACACGTCAACGTTGAGCCCAAGCACAAAAATCGCAAGCTCAAGAAAGGCTGCTTTCAGGTGCACCGTGCAACACGGTATGTAAATGGTGATGCGGACTGCGGCAGTGGCATGCGGCCATGCCGGCAGCACCCACAGAGCAAGCACCAGTACTGTGCACGCGCTTGAACTTTGTGCTTAAGCCTAGCACCAACCCTGTGAGAGGACACGGCACTAGCATGCAGTACACTGGCAGCCCACCCAACCCCCCGCATGAAAGCGAATGACTGCTGCTGCTCATGCATGCAACGCGGACCACCCACTGTAAACGATGCTGGCACCACTGATGTAGAAAGTAGCTGCCCAGATCCAGGAGCTTCAGGGGCACCAACCCTGTGCATACTGTGCGAACCACCGCTGGCACTGCCACAACTGTTGTTCCCGGTGGGGCGCGGGGCCAATGGCGTTAATGCTATGGCTTGAATGGGTGATAGTATGATGGATGTTGTGCCACAACTGTCGGCATGCCAACTGCCTACATCAACACCAGACCGGGTGATGCGCCACACCATTGCGCTCAACTACATGCAGCAAATGCGACAAGGCCCAGGAATCTAAACCCGAACCGCCAGCTTTGCGCCTCAGCAACAAATGTGGAAGGACAACGCACTGCATGCGTGTAACTAC
>JACERP010001328.1:0-22655 GCA_014080715.1 Scenedesmus sp. NREL 46B-D3 | reverse complement strand
CGCTGTCCAAGACTGTACCGCGTAGACTGTGACCATTCAACACATGTGTTGAGTTTGTTCGTGCATGATGTGGCTACATGGCTGCTGCATGGTGTGTTTGCAAAAGCTATGCATTGAGGAAGCATTGACCATCTGGAAGTGGGGACCTCTGCTTCCCACCTTTTAAGCTGTAACACGTGCATGCCATTGGTTGCAGCTGACAGGCCTGCTGTGAACAAGCAGCTGTTTCTTTGAGTGTGTCATGTGGCCTATTCTATATGTGATTCAAAGGTTCACCCACCTTTGCAGACCAATGGTGCTGCCAGCAAGACAGGGCATGGCTAGCTAGGGCTAGCAAGACAGGGCATGGCTAGCTATAGGGTTAGGTATCACACCCCGTGTCAGGAGTCTGCTGTTCATGCTGGGTGGTGTACCGTGGATGCTTCACTTCACTGCACTGCCATGGCCAGCCGCTGGGGTGTGCAACAGGATGGTAGAAGTGCGCACATCGAGTCGATTTGACCCCATGAGCCTTGTATGGCTCCTCAGTGGGTGGGCCGGTGGCTGTACTCATCATCATCATCATATTACCCGGTGGCCCTACTATGGTAGTATATGTGCAAGTATTGCCACTTTGCAACAAGCACTTGCTCGCTGACGCCCTGATGAGCCGCCATACACAGCCGTACACACCCCTTGTGTTATTGGGGTGCCGTTCAATGCTGTATCGACAAAACCACAAAAGCCAGTTCTCAAAAGCCGTTGACCCACCATACCGTATGGGTACGTGACTCACCGACTCACTGACTGGCGGGCCCCCAAGGCGGCACGCGCACACTGCCAATGCCAACTAAGATGACATTTATGCTGTCAGCGTTCCTTCGAGTCAGTGAGTGCACCACGCACTTGTGACAGCTGTGGAAGCACAGCTGTTCTACACCTGCAACACCAACTGGCACAGGAACTTAGGCACCGTGCACCAGTGTGCAGGTCACTGCTCAGCGAGCAGCAGGAGGACGTCTGTCCCTGCAACCGCAGGCAGCAGCAACCCCTTGCCAGGAACTTCTGCTGAGCACAGAACCCACTGCCAGAGGGCCTCGTGGGCTTAAGCGCTTAAGTATTTGGTACTAAGCGCACAACACATCAGTGGCATCCGGCCTTCAAGCCCCTCTCGCCCCACTCAGGTGCGCATGATGCACAGAAGCAAGACACACGTGGCGCCAGTCGAGGGTGGCGCCGACTGTGCGGTGCGCCTGCCACACCACTTCAGCCAAACCACTGCTGGGCAGTGCTGCTGGCGGCGTATGTCTGGGCAGCTGACACCAGAGCGCTCCAAGCTGTCTCATCCGCCCAGAGTGCTTATTCCTTGCTTGGCAGCAGCTGCTCAAGTTGGGGCTGCGCCTGCTCCAGCACCCGCTGCAACGACTTGCTGTCGGGCTGCAGCCACAGCAACAGCAGGCAGCAGAGCAGGCAGCAGCTGTAAGGCACACGATGCACTGCACCAGTAATATGTGTCATGCTCGTGTAAATGTCCAGAGCATTGCTGCTTGCTTTGTGCGACGCCAGCATGCGCAGCCACACCATAACCAAGACAGGCATCATCTTGACAGTGAGTGTGAAAAACGGCGTTCATTGCAGCTAGCCGTGCCCCGCTGGCTCCTCCCAAGGTTTCCCACTCCTTTGCCGGGTGAAACATATCATGCATCGTGATGTGATGTAATGCTTGGCCACACTGCCGCTGTGTCATACTGCGGCTGACCGACATGAGCAATGGACCCTAAAGATAACCATGCACACACTTTGACTGCAGCAGGAAAGAACAGCCGACGGTGTTCCACTGCCTGCTGCAAGTGCCGGTGGCCAAGGGCAGCTTTCAGCTGGCGATGAAGGCGCTGCTGGGGTTGGGTGCTGCCCTGCTCACTTCGTGCACCTCACCAGGTTGCTGCAATGGCAGCCAGCAGCACCCTGCAGTTGGTGCAGACCACAAGTTGCAGCATCTGCAGTACACCACAACTGCAGCGACTGCACCAAACCACACCCAAACATACCCTGCTTGAGTGGCCTAAACCATGCAGGGTGATG
Source organism: Scenedesmus sp. NREL 46B-D3 (assembly GCA_014080715.1). NCBI lineage: Eukaryota > Viridiplantae > Chlorophyta > Chlorophyceae > Sphaeropleales > Scenedesmaceae > Scenedesmus > Scenedesmus sp. NREL 46B-D3. The sequence continues at coordinate 20,594 of JACERP010001328.1, read as the reverse complement.
CACGGTGGCCGCCAGTGCACACCTTTGTGGCCGCCACCACCAGCAGCTCATCCAGCACCTCGTCGAGCTTGTAGCCGGCAGCGCTCATGAAGCGCGCCATGAAGGCCGCAAACTCTGCGCAGTCCAGCTGGCCGTCGTCGTTGGCGTCATGCAGGGCCAGCGCCGACGCAGACTCGCGCAGCAGCCCCAGGACGTCCTGCGGCGGCACAGCAGCAGCAGAGGGGGTGGGCTGCACGCACGCTGTCCTGACAGCATACTGGCGGTGCGGCAGTTGTTGATGCATGTGCACGGACTGCCGCACTAGCACCTGAAAAGCAAGCAGCTCTTGCAAGGGAAATGTCAGCGCGTCGACGCCTGTCATGTCATCCATATGCACCCACCTGCTTGCTCTTTGCCAGCAGCAGGAGCTGGGCTGCCAGGCACGCACCCGGCGGTGACCCTTGTCAGCCGCGCTTCCCCACATGTCTTGTCGTGTACCATACGCAGTTTGAACACATGTGCTGTGCATCGCAGCATGCCTGCTACGCTAAACACACACAACAGTGTGTCAGCAAACCTGGCGTGCTGTGCGGGGCGCACCTGCTTGCTCTTGACGTGCTGGAACTTGGCCAGCCCCTGGCACAGCTCCTCAAAAGTCACCCGCCCGTCACCAGTCTTGTCCCACAGCTCAAACAGCGCCAGCAGCTTGCTGTTGGCGTCAGGCAAGCCAGCCTCACTCGTGCCTGCAGCCGCTGCTGCTGCTGCCGCCGTTGCCGCATCTCCTGCTGCTGCTGCTGCTGTTGAAGCATCTGCTGCTGCCGGGCTGTCATCTGTTGGTGTGCTGGCAGGTGCTTGGCTGCTGGGGCCTGCAGCTGCGGGACTCCGGTCCTTGGCAGGCGCCTGCTGCTGTGTGCTGTCGTTCAGCTTGTGGGCGGCTTCCAGCAGTGGCACGCCTGCCACGTCAGCAACCCTGGCAGCAGCAGGTGCAGCAGCAGCAGCAACAGCAGCAGCTGAAGGAGAGGTATCTTCGCAAGTGGTGCTGCTGCCTTTTGAGCACGAGCGGGGGTGCAGCATGCGGATGTAGCAGAGCGGTCGCTGGACAATGTGCTACCTGAATGCTTGGAAGCAATGCAGCGTCATCAGTGGAACAGGCACAGATAGGGGTTGCGACGTTGCTGCTACAATGCGTCCGGCAAGCAGCCACTCACTTTGCCAGCAGCTTGCCAAACTCTGCCCTGTCCAGGTGCCTGTTGGCATCCGCATCCACCAACAGCAGCGCCTCCACTGCTGCATTGGCAGCGGACTGGCTGGACTGCTCAGGCGATAGCTGCTTGAACAGTGCAGCTACTTCCGTGAAGGAGAGGAGACTGCCAGTGGTCATGTACAGGAGACACGCAAGGTGGTCACATGCGCCATGCATGCGCGCAGTCATGTTTCAACTGGATGGCATGTGATGAGACACACGTGACAACCGCACCTACTGCAAAACGGGAGTGTAGGATTGTATCATTGGGCTGGAGGCAGGTGCAGCGCGCAGTATGGGAACTTCACTGGACCATCTGCTGCTCCAGGCAAACTGTTGACAGTGTGCGGTGCCGCTGCTGCTGCCCTGGCTAACTGCTGCATGCTTGTTCTCACCCATTGGAGTCTTCATCAAAGCTTTTGAACAGGTTGTCGATCAGGGCCTCCCCCTCTCCCACGTCTGCCAGCGCTGATTCGCACCAGGTCATGCTGCCGTGTCTGTCCTTGCCGAACGCTCGCAGCTGCGATACAGGACCCGTGCACTGCAGTTGGTTTTCGAGGTGTTACGAGGATTACTACGTACCGTACCAACAACGACAAGAAAATCCACGTAACTGTGCCCAGTGTTGTTATTCCAACAAGGATGGCAGGTAGCAGGCTAGCTGATGCTGATTGGTTGCCGCCGTTGCAACGATCGCAACTTCATACACACATGTAAATGAACGGCTCCCAGATGTGGTGCTCCAAATGCCTGGGTTCGGCCCATGAAGCTTGTCGATTTGTCAATGACAAGCTCCACATGCAGGCTGCCCAAACCCTAGCATGCTATCGGTTGTCTGCTGATGTCAGCACACACCAAAAGCACCCGCCAAGCCACTGACTCAGCCTTGACACCCCACTGCAAACTCCTAAGCCGTCCTCACGAATCCAACCACCACACCCATAGCTCTTTTATACTGCCGCACTGCCGCCTCACTGCTCGTCTCGCTGCCCCTCCAGCTGCACCAGCGCCCCGGGCGGTATTGCACTCGGCGCTTTTGTGACATACAGCAGCCCATGCAGCGGCTCGACGTCGCCTTCAGCAGGCAGCTGCTGCCCCTGCCGCTTTTCATACTCCGGCAGCAGCTTCTGCAGCACCAATGTACGATCGGGCTCGCCGTCTGCCGCATGCGCCTGCCAGCGCTCTGGCCACCAGGACAGCAGCGACGAGCGCGCCTGCTCCCCCTGCTGGATCAGCCGCTGTACAACCGCCGCGTCAACTGTCGTGCCAGCCCCGCCCAACAGCAGCGCGCCGGCGCGCTGGAAGCTCATCAGGCAGGTCCCCGCGTCATGTCCGACCGCCTGCGCTGCTGCGAGGCCACGCTCCAGGAACGCGGCCGCCACCCCCATCTGCTGGTTGTTCATGCAGCACCGCGCAAACAGGCTGTAGCCCAGCGGGTGCTGCGGCAGCGCTTTGCACATCGACTGCATGTCCTTCTGCTGCGCCATGTAGCACTCTGCCTGCTGCTCGCGGCGGCCCAGCAGGTGGTGCACTGCTGCCATGTGATGCGCCACAAGGCCCCGCACGTAGTGCATCAGCCAGCGTATCTGCAGACGCAGAAGTTGCATGCAGGCGTAAGGATAGCAGGTGTGTCTGTCATGCTGCACTAAGGCTGATACGACCGCATGTGCGGCAGCTACCTCCACAAGTGCCTTGCGCCAGGGTTGGCAGCGAAGCATGTGAACTGCACAGCAGGCAGCTGCTGCATAGCGCGTTGCTGGGAGAATCTACGGCTGGCAGCGCAACCAGCACACAGGTGCCAAGCAGCTGTACACACACCCTGCATGCACCTAGGCGTCAACTGCGGCCAGGCCCACCTGTGCGCAGCCAAAGTGCACCGTCTCAAGCGCATCAGCACTGCCATGCCCTGCTGCTTCATCTGGTGCTGCAAGCAGCTGCTGCTGTTGCCGCTGCTGCTGCCAGACTGACAGCTGCCCGTGCTGCTCCAGGTCGGTCGCGATGATGGCTTGCATCTGCTGGTCCAGTGCTGCTGCGTTGTCTGCATCAGTGCAGCTGTGAATGGCGATGGTGGAGTACACCAGCAGCACCTCATCTGCACACAGCACACAGCACACAACACACAGCCTGGTTGGAAGAATGTCGCGCTGGCTTGTGAGGAACCATTTCTGAGCCATTGCTTGATCCAAGCGTGTGGTGCACCAGGCAGAGGAACACACTCACAAGCACCCGCTGCTTCAGCATGCCTGGATGTGTAAACACCACATGGCAGAGGGCTGAATCTAGCGCTATGAGTGCTGCACTGTGCTTTGCGCAGTGTGCCTTCCTGCAAATCTTTACACTGTAGCATGGAATCGAGTCTTGGCCTGCCTCCCTCCTCACCAGCCGCCAAGTCGTTTGGCCCCTGCTTGAAGTTCAGGTACACGTAGAGGCTGATGAGTGCTGCTGCCGCCATGCGCACCAGCTCACTCACTGAGGAGCACACCACCTCAGCGCTGATGTTGGTGGGCACTGCAGGACAGGTACACGCACGGGTTGGTGGCTGTGCAGCACTGCAAAAAGCCGATGCACAGCAGATGCTTGCCTGCATGCTACGCACTGACTGGGCCAGCAGATTTGCCTGCAGAAGCGGCCCGCGCACGTCGATACATAACACGCATGGCCCTCACACCTCCAAGCTGCAGCGATAGGGATATGTGCACACGGTGTCCATAAACTCAATGGTTGCTACTGCTGTGCTGGCCAGCGCATGTCCTCAGCCTTGACACCTCTTGTTGGTCTGAGCTGTTGGTGCAGAGCTGGACAAGCCTGCCTCAGTGGCTGCTGGCACAGCGGGCACAGCACATGCACAGCAAGCTTGCTGGTGGCGCTCACACCAGGTTCCTCGCGCCCTGACTACCACAGTCCATTACCTGTGCTGCTTCATCTGTCTCCACCAGCGGAATGCTCCGGACCGGCCCAGCACTGAGACAATGCAACGCTGGAAAGCTGTCATTAACGTAACAATGTAACACCGGAGGCTCACCACCAAAGCGTGCGCCCCCTGCAGGCACATCCTGCGGCTCCTGCCCCTCCTCATGCGGCAGCGGGGTGGACGGCTGCTTGCAGGACAAACACAAAGAAACGCAAGGTAGACCTGTCTGAACTCCTTTGCTGTGCATGCAGTGCCGCTTGCTCTCACAGCTTATGGTGGGCAATGCAGCAACGTGAGAGCATGTTGGGAGGCGTTGAGCGTGCTCAGCAGCGCTGAGTGCAAGTGATCACACCAAGTCACCAAGTCTCCAAGGAAGCCACGTTTCCACAGCTGATCCAGCATCAACACAGGCAGCAGGCACCTGTCATTCATGAAGGAATCTGATCACAGTACAGACCGTTTCTGTGCAGTGAGGTGCAGTGGATATGAGGGGAGGGCCTTGAAGTCGTTGAGCGCCGGCAGGAATCATGCCGCAAAGACTACAGCTGGGACAGAGCTCAACCTCCAACCCGACTCAAAGAACACATTTGAAGCAAAAGGACCAGGCTGATCCAGATCACATGGCGGCTACGTGCCAAGGCGGCTGCACCTGCGTCACGCACCTGCACAAAAGGTGCCACCAGGCCGCTGGCAGTGAGCTCGGCCTCCAGCAGGTCGCCGTGGATGACCGACTGGCTGCCACTGATGCCGTGGTAGTACGCACACAGCCACGTCAGCAGCACCCTGCGAGGGGCATGGACGACAAGTGACCAGCAAGTCAAAAAGACACGCAGCTATGCGCACAGCATATGAAAGCAAGCGAGGCGCGCGTCAACAGCCAGGCATGCTGCGGTGTCAAACACCCAGCGCGTTGGCACGCTGGTTGCAGCCTCGATCACATAAGCGTGAACATCATCAGGCGAGGCACCACTCTGTGCAGGAGCACTGATGGCCACACCTAGCAGGTGCCTCCAGTGTGCCAGCATACGACAGGAAGCCAGCAGCACAGCTGCTGCGAGCAGCTACCTAAACGCTGCGAGCACCTGCCGCTGCTGTCACTTTGTCTCAGCCAGTGCTGTCAGCAAGTTGTTGAGCCAAGCACCCAGGGCGCTGCCTCTCCCTACAACAGTTGCCGCCCTTCCAAGCTGCCCAACAAGCAGCACGCCTGCTAAGGCTGTGCTGCTGGCGAAGCAAAAGTCTTACGGCTGCTGCTTAGGGCCTTTGCTGCTGCTGCTGCATGCGCCGCTTGTGCAGCAATGCAGGCCATAGAACATAGAACAACACTGCAGCTCCCTGCCGAAGCAGCCCATGCCTCGCCGCCGCCCCCCCCCCCCCCCCCATTCCCACCTGTCCTGATCTGCCAGCGTTTCCTCCTCAGGCACCTTCCTGTTCAGCAGCGCCTCCTCAACACACTCCAACTGCTCCAGACACTTGAGCAGACTCCTGCACGCAGTGGTGCAGTGCAATAACGTGTTGTACCATGTGACCGCATGCCTGGGGGGCCTGCTAACTTGGAAGTGCAGACCCTTGCATGTGTTAACTGTGCAGTGCCAGAACACTGCCAAAACAAACGTGCTGCCTGATGTGTATTTGACCTGGATGTGCAACAGCCGACGTCAATGCCAGTGAGCTACTAGCGGCACTGATCTGCTGATGTGACAGTGATAAGACGGGCCAGCTGTGCTGCTGCTGTGTCAGGCTGAGGAGCAGGCACCCTGACAAGGGTGTTTCGCCGCAGGGATAGCTGTCAGTCAAACAACTAACCCTGTCGGCATATTACCTGCAGCTGAACTTGCGCTCGTCGCTGGGAAGGTCTAACAGGGGCTCCAGAACACTGCGCAGGGTTGGTGCAGTGACTGCTGTTTCCTCTGCAGCTGGTGCAGCTCCTGAATGCGTCTGCATCTTTGCAAGTTCAGATGCAGTATAACACGACTTATGATGCAATGCGTGCGATTGGCAAGAGACGCCTGATCAACTGGTGTCCACGGGAGCGGGCTTGCAGGTTGCGTATTTGCACATATTTGATATACGCATTCGAACCCAGATACAATGGCCGACACAATTGCTCTACAGCAGTACACCCCTGTAGTTGACAAGGTCAAGCGAGGCGTGTTCAGCCTCTCTGACACTCAACAACTGCACATCTTCTTGTCCTGCACCTACCTAAAAGCAGCACTCCGCTCCTTAGACTGACCTTGCAAAGCCCATTGTTACACGCCGGCCAGCAAGCCATCTCGACAACTGCGGCCTCCTGCAACCTGCTGTGCAACACTTGGTGCAAGCAGCAGACCACCACTGCGACACTGCACGAGAGCATGACCAACCACCCAACAACATTTAGGAGGACTGTCAAAGACGTTGGCCACTCCAGGATGCATGAGCTGCATTGAACCCGCACGCGGCGGCAAATGCAAAACCCTAGTTGCACCACACACTTTGTTAACAAGTGATCGATGCACAACGAATCAGGTGGGCAGCCACCCTTGCTCTCCTACCACAAGCTGTGCACATGCATTACGCTCATGCAATGGGCCTTACTGTGTGTCAACCTGTGGGTGAAGCACCCTGCAGCAGCTGATATTTTGTAATCCAGCTAAGCATCCTTGGGCTGTGGCACTGCAGCCATGTAACAAGTAGGATGCAGCTTTCTAGACAAGGCAGGCTGACAAAGCAGCTTTGCAGCAGCCTTCACAGAAAAGACTGTTTATGTATTTACTCCATACACAGCAGAAAGTGTGCAACAAAGTGCAGTACAGGGTGCCTGTGCACAACACTGCTTGCCAGCATGCTGTCAGTTTGTGCCAAGAGCATCCAGTATCACACCATCAGCCACAGCCCGCAAGAGTCCCACACAACTCCTCAGGTATTGGTGAATACTTGGGGGTGGCACAAGCTGTCTGTGCCACACAGCCAGCTAACCAGGGACGACACAACCTGCTGGCAATGCGCTATCTTGACGTTGTATATTGTACATAGTAGAAGATACAGAGTGCACACGACGTGCTGCCCCACCCTTTGCTGTCCCTTTTCTGATCTGATGTGCTCGGCCTGGCGTTCAGCCACCAGCCCCTCCCCCTGCTCAGCCTGCTGCTTGCAAAGGGCAACCCCTGCAATGAGCTCAGCACGCTCAGTGGACACCTCGCAGCAACGCCACAACACCCATGCAATGCCTGATCTCAACATGAGATGGCACAAAGAGCTGGCACCAAACCGCAAAACAACAAGCATGGTGCGATAGGCACAGGTGACGCACAGGGCCAGGTACCACTGGCGGGCAGCAGGCGGTGCGCCAGGTGCTTAATGTGACAGCCGCCACACCGTCGGGCGGAGACAGGTGCAGCACCAAAGCAGCCACACCCCCTCTAGATCATGACACTCTCACATGAAACATGCCCGCGTTGACACGCCCCCTCCCTGCCCGCTGCCCCACCAACAAAAGAAAGCAACCACTGCCAGCAGAAGAAAGTGAAAGAGAAAGCACGCCACGGAACCACAAAGCAACATTGTTGGTACAAAGAACGCCGCCTCAACCGTCCAATGGCAACAGCACTGCGACTGGGAAGTGCGACAGTGTCAGCCACAATAGTAGTACACACAGCAAGGGAACAAGATTCAAACTGGCAACAGCATGCACCAATTGCGACTCTCAGCTACAAATCTACGGGGCACAACATCTGAACTAAAGACAAGTAGAGTACAATAGGCGTACGGGAAGCTGCACTGCATGTTCTGCAGTGAGGTTGCCCACGAGCCACAGTAGCAGGAAGCAGCAAGCCTGCCCAAAGCAAAGGCAACAATGGCAGACAGGCGACACTCAGCCACATGCATCACACCGTGGCGTGGGACATGTGATTGAGCATGCACAATCAATAGCAAAGCTGGTGCACGCAGCGTCAGCGCAATGCAAGCTGCCAAGAACAGCGCAGCATGCAGAGCAGGCGCACAACAGCAGCAGTATCATGGCATGCAGCCAACCGTCACCTGCCAGCGTTACTGCACAACATTTGTGCTGGCCGAGTTCCAGGCCCAGCTGTTATGAACAACTGCCGACAGCTCGACAGAGACACACCACAGTAGCGCTGGACACTTAGACAGCAAAATATGTTCTTCATCAGCCCTGCCACCAACCCATAGATATGCTGTACGGCACAACTTTAGCCACGCTCAACATGCCACTGATGCTGTACTGCGCAGGTACATTCCAGTAACTGACGCTTGCTGCTCGAGCTGCAACTGCCTGGTTGCCGGTACTGCGGCTGGCGCTGCTGCCTGTTTCCAACCCAGAGCGCCAACAAAGCAACACAAGTGCACTGCGATGGCAGCACAACCTCGGGAAGACAAAGCAAGAAAAGGAGGGAGAGGGCCGCTTGAGACGACAAGCAAACTAGTGGTACAAGCGTGGTACACACCCAAAGACCCTGCTGCAACATACGCTAACCGGTGTGTATGCAGCACTTTACACCGCTGCGCTACATGCTGCCAGAGCTGCTGCCAGCACCACATGCAAGTAGTTACTGCCTGGTAGGCAGCACCTGCACGTGTATGCGTTCCTGCAAGCAGGCAAGCACAGCAGCCATTTCCTGCAAGGACGGCCGTGCCTCTGCAAGCATGCTGCAGCGCTAGCTGTAACTGGGCTCCTCCTCCATTTCAAACTGAGCCTCCACAAGATCCTCGTTGCCAAAGAGGCTCTTCATGTTGACGAAGCTCAGGGAAGACAGGCTGCGCACAACCAGGTCAGCACTGGAGAAGTTCCAGGCTGGCTGGTTGGGCCCCGTGACGATCACGCTCTTCATGCCCAGCTCGTGCGCAGCCTCCACGCTGCGGTTGCTGTCGCCAACGACAATGCAGCGCACAAACGGCCGCTGCAGCTGCTGCGCAGCGCACATGTAGTAGAACTCCACCTGCAGCAGCACCACGCAAGGCGGCAGAGCACGAGGGGGACAGCACAGCGCACATCAGCGACCAGCTCGGGCATGAAAAGTGCCCACAGGATGCAAACGAGCAAATGGCAAGAACAGCAAACCAACAGCAATACATAGTCACCACCCTGGGAGACACCCGACCTGCTCCCAGCAATGGTGTGCACAGCATTCAGCTGCAGCGCCGGAAAGCCCTGCCGTGTGTACCCCGCCCCAACACGCGCGCACAAAAACATGCGCACGGAACCACACCATACACCAGTGCATGCCCACCTCGGGCGAGCCGTTGTCTTCTGCCGTGACCACTGCGTCAAAATAGTTCGCCAGGTTGAGCCGGTCAATGGCAGGCCTCACCCGACGCTCCGGCTGAGACGTGGCCAGTGCAACAGGGATCTACAAATGCACACACGTTGCCAGATATGGTGAATGCCACAACCGCTGCACCAACAGGGATAAATCCACTCAGCTGGTTCGATCCACTCCGGTGGGAAGGTGGCACAAGGGACTGACGAATGCCCATAGCTGGTTAAAGTTTGATATCGCCTCAGGTAGTAACTGCGTCTCAACAAGCGCCACTGCTCTTCCTAAATAATGCGACAGTGGATGCTTCACGTAGCGGCTGTGCCGCAGCAGCAAGACATGCAGCAGCAAGACAACAACCAAGCATCGCCCGGGTGCTGCAGCACTGCGGCACAGCCCTCCCGCACTCACGTTGTAGTTCCGCAGTGTGTCGAGGTAGCTGCGCACGCCCGGCACCTCAGCAGGCTGTACGCCGTTCATTATGCTGTCGTATATCTCCTCCTTGCGCTGCGCGATTTTGGCTGCCTGAGACGGGTTGCGCGTCCAGTGGAACATCTGCATGATGACCTGGCATGTGCAACAAGTTGCAGACAGCAGCAGCACAGTGTCAGCCCATGCACCACCTGCTGTCATATTTTACATCAAATGCTGTTCGCCACTGTTGTACGCCACATACGCCAGATGTCCAGTTGCTGTGTTGCCCCCGCAAACCAGTGCAACACCCTTTGCAAATGTCAGCTGATTCCACCGCACTCGCACAGACATAACAGCACAACTCAATCGCTGGCGAATTTGCTCAACGTGAACAGCTCTGCCTACCAAGAGCATGGTGACTTGGCTGATTCAGGCGGCCCGTATGCTGTTACACAACAACAGAAATGGTGCTGTGTTCCCGCTGCTGCTGCTGTCCCGCTGTTGTTGCTATCCCACATGTACACTCACCACCTCGTCCCGAGCGCCCTGGATGCGCGTCAGCACTTGTCCAAGTGGCCTCGGGAGGTTCATTTCATGACTGACGGCTAGCCACGCCTGCACAACAGCAGTGGGGTAGGCGTCAGAATGTGTGACGGGGCACGCCAGCTTGACTGTCCCGGAACCAGGACATACCTGTGCATGCGCATCCTGCGTGGAGTCCACAAGAACACCGTCCATTTCCCCGATGATCACGCCGAACCAGCCTGTGCCAAGCCTTTCCTGCCTCAGCAGTGGGTTCATCAGGCTCGGGTCATCCGCCGCGCCTGAAGCATACATGCCCATAGCACCCCATGTCAGCCACTCATCGTCACGACAAAACCAACCAGACAACCAGCGGAGGCAGCACTCGCCTTCTGTGTGCTTGGGCAGAGGTCGCTGCTCCTGCTTGGGACGTTCTATTGTACCCACGGGCACAGCCGCGTAGTTAACGACTGTTTGGCAGCGACGTCTGCTGTGTAGGCAAGGCCTATGCACAGGCAAGACCTGCACACATATATGCTGCCGCTGCTGTGCCAGACGCCTGCCCGCCTGCTGCTGCATAGTTAACGACATGTAATGCTTCAGTGGTGTATGGACGCACTCGTGCGCTGTGCAAGACAAGAGAACCAAAGGTTGCTTGTGGCGCTAAACAGAGCTACTACACAAGTGAAACAGCGCAAAAGTTAAGAAACTCGGCGAGTGGAAACAACCAGAGCGGTGAGATGCTGCATGCGAAGGCACGCGATGGATGAGAAGATACACCTCATGGAACTGACCCGCCCTGTGTCATGAGGGTTTGCCGCGCTTCGAAGTACACCTGCTGCCGTTTGTTCAACCATTTGTCAAGGCTCATGGCTTGATCACGTGCTTCAAAGCAGGTTTACACCCAGTTGTGCACCCAGCGGGAAGGTCAAACCACGCACAGCGTGCCCCACTCACAACCTCTTCTACAGCATCCCAAAAGCAGCAATTACATCAGTGTACACTGCGGGTACTTTGCTTCTGAAAATTGGGGTCATTGACTATCCACCAGCATCTGCAGCTGTGCCCCAATCAACCTGTCTGTCTGGCGAGGCTACTTGCAACAGCCTGCAGGTGAAAGTGCATGATTGTCTTGCACCTGGTACCTTAATCATGTTCACTGCTTTCAAGCAAAACTCAGCGATGACAGCAATGATGACCACGCACATGTGCGTGCGTTGATTGCAGTCACACTATGGCAGATTGAGCATGTGTACAAATCGTGTTACGATCACTTTACCGCAATTTACGGTGTATGTTTAGAGTTTACAAAGTTTACTGTAGTTTACATTCGCCGTGAACTCTGTTAACTAGGTAAACTCTCCGTGCGTGCGTTGATCAACTGACGATTGTCAGTTGAGACCTGCTGAGGTCCATCATCTCAGTTGTATGTCAAGCAGCTTGATGTTCTCATCCAGCTGCTTCATCTCCTGCAACTTCGTCGCCACTTCGCTCTTGACAACTATCAAGTGTTCTGTTCTCAACTTCCCCATTTGCTGCATGCTGCTCACAAACAGCTCCCTGTCAGTCACTTCGTCAGCTAGCTCAGAGAAGCGCTCGTGTAGCAAGCGCTGTCTGCCTTTTGCACTGCTGCTGCTGCTGCTGCTGCCGCTGCAGTCCTTGCTGAAGCCTTGCTGCTGCTGAAGGTGGTGCCCTGCTGGTTTGATGCAGGTGGTCGCTGCTAGGTGCGAGCAAGGAATGCTGCCCCGATACTGCATCAGCAGTGCACAGCGTTGCTTCTCCTGCTCGCCTATCAGTCGGCCTGCACGTCACCAGCGACATCAACAAGATTGTGCATGGGGTGCATCTGCCAACAAGCATGATCACAAGGGACAGTGACCGCAGGCTCGTCCCCTTTCTATCACTGTCATGCCGTGAGTCATGCGTGCGAGTCACGGCCAGCGCAGTACAATCTGCAGACAGCGCTGCAGACTGTGCAGACGAAGTTGTTTTCCACGCGCAGCAGCCTGATGTCTGCAACAGCAGCACACCTGCAGATATATACACCAAACGCTGCGCATACTGCTACCTGAAGGGACGGGCGCTGGCGCCCGCCAAGCCTGCTCCGCCTCTGCCTGCATGCCTGCCATGATGGAGTCGCCCGTGCGCCTCCGCGGCAGCCGCGCCAGCCTGTCGCGTGAGTCATCGTCTGCATTGCTCTGGCTGCGCTTGAAATGTGGCACAGCCACCTGCAGTGCAGTGCAGCAGCAATCGGTCAGCCTGGCAGCAGCACACGTCATTGACGCGACTTGGAACAGTACCGTCAACGAGAGGCTGTCGTGCTTTGTGGTGGTGTAGCCCTGCACTTTTAGCTGCTGTGGTGTCTGCTTTTGAGCAGCGCATCACCCTGCTTCCTGCTTTCACCTTGGGCTTGCTTTTCTTGCTTGGCTCTCCTAAAGGCCCGGCTGGTGCTTCTGCACACATTGACAGACCAGACATTGGCAGACCAGACGCCGTGTTAGACAGCTTACAAGCAGCTGATGCAACACTGTTGACTGTTGGCAACAATCAAAAGGTCAGTAAGAGTCGCCTGCAAGCAGACAGCATCAACGATGTGCAACAGAGCAGTGATGATGGGCTGTAAGCAGTCACTGGTTGGCCATCGCACATTGCCTGAAGTTCAGTCTCCTCTTTGCCGGCCATTGGCAGTGCTCACTTGCTGTTGCTGACAGCTGTTTGCGGTTGGTGGCTGAGTAGGTCAACCCAGCAGCCCTTCCATTAGTGTTTTCAGCGTTGTACAAGCTGAACAGGGCTCGCCCAGCTGCCGTGTCCCTGCAGGCAGGGATGCCAGGCTAAGCCGTAGTTTCAAAGCAGCAAATGCTCACCATAAACAGATTTAAACTTTAATAAAGTATTGATGGGACAACGAGTGCCGTGGCGAAGGAACTCCGCAGCTTCAACACAATGCGGGAACTGTTGTGCGGGTGCACTCGCCTGCCGAGCAGCGTCCAAGGTGCTGCTGAACGCGTCCTTGAGGCGGTGTCTTCCATGTTAATTCCTTTGCTGCAATGGACAGCCACTCCTTAGTGACGGTGCGAACCAGCCAAATCTAGACGAGGCAGTACACTGGCATATGCCTGATTGAGCAGTACGAGCTCATGTTAACTTGCTTACTTACTTCTTGCTGAGGACACAAGGCAAAGCGAAAGCTTACCGCGCCACCCTGACTAAACCTCTGAAGTGCAACACTCTCTTGGCCAACAGTACTGTAGTGTTAGTCAACTGAAGCAGATCTTGTCACGCTAGTGAATGCGAGGACTGAAGAATGCATCTCGTACATGCATCTCGTAGGGCTGCATACCCTCCAACAAGCTGCTGTCTTACACGGGCAGCAGCCTGGCACCTTGAGCCCTTGAAACACACTTTCCACAGCAGCAGCGCAGCTAGCGGCCCCGGTACACGAGGTGCCTCAGCGCCTTCCTGCCCACAGTCTTGTGCAGCAGGTGGCTGCGCGCACACGCAGCCCGCAGCGTAGCCTGCTGCTGCTGCTGCCGCCTGCGCTGCTGGCTGCTCTTTTGCCGCCGCCGCTGCTGTTGCTGCTGCTGCGCCCGGCCCCTGCTAGCTGCACCATCACCATCAGCACCTGCTCCCTGGCCAGCCTCCTCCCGACTGTGCACACCTTCGCTGAGCGCGTGCTGCTGCTCTGCTATGCTGCTGGAACCTGCCACTCCCATGCCTGCTGCTTCAAGGTCCTCTTCTACTGCTTCAGAGGTGTACCCCTGATCCTGCTGCTGCTCAGCAGCCGCATGTGTGTCCTGACCAGCCTGAGGGGGTGTCATGTGCACGCTCCGTTGACCTGCAGACACGTCATCGCCTGCTGACTCCTCCACACTCTGCTCCACACTCTGCCCTGACACGGAACCCTCACTGCTTCTGCTGCTGCTGCCTGCCAACTCAGGCTCAGGATCAGACACCGATGCAGTTGCAGAGGTAGTGTCCTGGCTGGCAGCAGCATGAGCTGGCCTCACCCCGCCAGCCCAAGGACCCATGTAAACGACACCACTGTCGCTGCCGGGAGCTGTCGGGCTGCTGCCTGCTGCTGGTGCCTCCGCTGCTGCTGCTGCTGCTGCAGCTGGTGCACATGCCTCTGCTGCTTGTGCGTGGCATGCAGCACCAGCACCAGCTGCACCACCGCCAGCAACGCCAGGACTGTCATGAGCAGCAGGCTCGGCCATGTCCGCGTCACTGCTGGCTGCTGCAGCATCCATCCCGCGGAGGTGCCCAGACTGCGTTGCATCAACGGTGCATCTGCCAGGTACTCCTGCTGCGGCAGCATCTGCTTGCTGCGCTCTGTCAACTGCAGCAGCTGCGGTCGCGGCATCAACAGCAGCAGGCGCGCGGGCTTCCACAACAGGCAGGGGATGTGGTGCAGCAACAGCAGGCAGCGGATGATACACCACTTCTCTATGCTGCTGCTGCTGCTGCTGCTGCTGCTGCTGCTGCTGCTGCTGCTGCTGCTGCTGCTGCTGCTGCTGCTGTTGTGCTTGTGACATGTGCGTCTGTGCCACATCTGCCGCAGCAGTTCCAGGAGCCGCCGGCCCCTCACTGCTGACCACAGCTGGCAGGTTGGCATCACAAATAACAACAAGCCTCGGCCGCTGCCAGATCCCTGCATTGCTGGCCAAGCCCTCGCCACCCTGCTGCTTCTGCTGCTGCTGCTGCTGCTGCTCTGTTTGTGAGGCCACTGTTGTGCCTGGTAAACCGAGCACACCACCAGCAGCAGTGCTGCTGCCAAGTGCAGCTGCAGCAGGAGCGACGGGCCATCTCCTGGCAGCGATGCGTGCTGCTGCCGCCTTGCCGCTGCCAGCAGCAGCCCTGCCTAGCACACCTGCAGCTCGGCTGCTGCTGCTCCTGAGGCTAGCAACAGCAGGCCGGCGAGAAGCTGCCTGGCCAGCAGCAGCTGGCGCTGCCTTGTCTGCTGCTGCTGCTGCTGCTGCTGCCTTGTCGACTGCTGCTGCCTTGTCTGCTGCTGCTGCTGCTGCTGCTACTGTTGCTGCTGCTTGGTTGGTTTCTTGCTCTGCTGTTGGCCGGGGAGAAGAAGAGGCAGGTGATGCGGCTGCTGCTGCTTCGGCAGATGATGACCTGCCCCTCGTGGCAAGTTGCTGAGAGTTCCTGGCTGCTGCTTGGCCAGCGGCAGCAGCCTCACCAGCAGAGTCGGTCACTGTCACTGCTGCTGCTGGAGGAGCCCCAAGTTCATCAGCGGCTGCAAACCTATTGCTCAACAATGCAGCTGGTTGCTCCGCAGCGGCAGCTGATGAGGCCGGCATGGTTGGTGCTGGAGTTGCTGCTGCCTCCGCAGCAACTGCATCGTTGGTGTCACCATCTACTGCTACTGCTGCTGCTGCTGCTGCTGCTGCTGCTGCTGCCCCATCTGCAGGAGCAGACTCGGGCAGCAATGCGCCAGCCACACTCTGCTGCTGCTGCTGCTGCTGCTGCTGCTGCTGCAATTGACCAAGTTCAACAGCTGCAGCTGCAGCAGAGTTTGCACGACCCTGATCGTCTGCATCAAGTCCCGGCAGCCCAGCAGGTTGTGGCAACGCCTCTGCTCCGACAGCAGCAGCCACAGCCAAACCTGCTGCTGCTGTTGCTGCTGCTGCTGTTGCTGCACCCTGATCAGGTTGCCTTGGCGCTGCTGGCATGACGGGTGCTTCACATAGGTGTGCTGCTGATTCTGATTCAGCTGACACTGCTGGTGCCCTCAGCTGGCCTTGCTCTGCTGCTGCTGCTGCTGCTGCTGCTGCTGCTGCTGCTGCTGCTGCTGCTGGTTCAGCACCTGCCTGTGCTGCTGCTGCTGGTTCAGCACCTGCCTGTGCTGATGCTGCTCCTGGGGCTGCCAGTGCTGCGGCGTCTGCTGCCGCGCCCAGTCTGCCTGCCAGTGCTGCTGTTGGTGGCTGTGCTTCTTGTTCTGCTGCTGCTGCTGCTGCTGCTGCTGCTGCTGCTGCCGCGTCAGGCCCTGCAGCTGCACCTGGAACCTCAGCACAGCCTGCCGCAGCAGCACCAGCTTGCAATGCTGCTGCGGCTGCACTGGCTGCTGCAGGCGCTGTGGGCACAACAGCCGTGGCATCAGCAGCTGCCACACTCTGGTCAGGCAGCGCAACATGCACAGCCGGCTCAATGGCAGTCACCTCATTGCCAGGGTCAGCACCAGCCTGAGCAGCAGCAGCGGCTGCTGCAACTGCGCCTGCAACAGGTCCGGCCTGTTTCTGCTGCGCTGTGGCGTTTGCAGAGTCACAGCCTGCAGGAGCGGCAGCAGCGCCCACCCCGGCAGCAGCTTGCCCTGCCGCAGGTGCTTGCTGTCCCGAACCCTCTGGCTGCCCAGAGTCGGACACAGCAGCTGCAGCTGCTGATGTGTGCAGTGCCAGCCCTGCTGCTGCTGCTGCTGCTGCTGCTGCTGCTGCTGCTGCTGCTGCTGCTGAGTCTGCACTGTCGGCTGCAGGTGCCCCTGCAGGCTGCCCCAGCTGCTGCTGCAGTGCCGCCTGCTGTAGTGCCACAAACTGCTGCTTGTGGGGCTGCAAGCTTGCGGCTTCACGTACAAAAGGCTGCTGCTGCTGCTGCTGCTGCTGCTGCTGCTGCTGCGCATGCAGCTCCCCAGGTTGCACTGCCTGCTGCACCTCTGGCCCATCAAGCTGCACCAGCTGCACCGCCACTGCTCTGCGCTTTGAGGGATGCTGAGCAGCAGCAGCCGCCACAGCATGGCCACCAGCCCCCAGTGGACGCTTTTTAGCCTGCTGCTGCTGCTGCTCCTCTTGAGCCTGCCCTCTGCCGCTCCTCTTCTTGCTGCAGCGGTTGCTGCCGCCGTGCCCGCTGCTGCTGCTGCTGCTTGTGCTTGGCTGCGCCGGCCTGCTGCCGTGGGTTGCTGCCTGTGATGGGCACTCCCTGGTAGCCCTCCCTGGCCAGGTGCTTCTGTGCCAGGCCCAGTGACAAAAAAGGCCGCACCGATGGCTGCTGGCAGGCCTAACAAAGCAGCAGGGAGTTGCAGTATGGGACGCCTGGGGTTGGTGATGCAGTTTTGCTGCTGCCACAGTTTGGCGGAGGGGGGGGGGGGGGGGGAAGGACAGCATGTGTGCACTGTGCTTGTGTCCGGGTGTAGACAGCCGCATGTTGGGGTGCTTGAAGACGGAGGCAACGTAACGCCAGCACAGACAGTGTGCATGCGCATGTGGTGCGCCGCTGCTGGTCCTGCACAGCCAGTCGGCCAACAGGCGCAGTACAGCACAGCAGCATCAAGGGAATGCGCGCGAAGACTCACCACACAGACGCGCACAGCTGCTACTGTGTTGCGCTGCCTCTGCGCAGCTGCCCTGCTGCTACTGCCGCCACCACGAGCAGCAGGTGCTGCTGCTGCTGCTGCTGCAGCAGGCAGGTTCGTTGACAGCCGCCTGCTTGAGCTGGCAGAGAGCCATGCTATGTGCACGTCGCTGCAGGTGTGGCGGTTGAACGGGCTGCCACATTTGCGGCACAGCTGGGATTTAGCAGCAAGGGATGACGCCAGCAGCTGGTGGGCGTCTGCATACTGCGGGTCATGCACAGGGCAGCACACAGCGTTGGCAGCTGAGCGGGGGCAGGGTGTTGAGCTTTGAGCTTTGACATTAACGACTGCTATGTCACTGATGTTGAAGTTTATATGTTATCTGCAAGGAACACACCTGCCAGCAGCAGCAGCAGCAGGCATGGCAGCAGCACCAGCACCAGCACCAGCCAGTACGTGTACTTCTGTACCCTCCCCTTTGCGTGTGTTTTGAAGCCCCATGTATATACCGGGCCGTCCGTGTTTGAAGCAGGTTGGTGCTTCGGCGCTCACCTGCAGGGCTTGCTGACCGAGGTGGGTCGACAGTGTCGGCAGAGACGTCGCGTACAGCTGCGCTGCTGCTGTGAGAAAGTTCACACGTGCTGTCTCCGGCAGCTCAGTCGCTTGTTTTCTGCTCTGAGGCCGCAGTGGCCTCCTTTGCGACATGCTGCTGCTGCTGCCGCTGGCAGACAGCTCAGGCTAGCACCAAGCTTGAGGGAAGGACATGTACCATTCCTTGTTACAGGTCGTGTAGCCAAGTGCACCGTGCAGTTCGAATAAACAACCCCGCCTGCTGATGCAGACAGCCCAGCATGCTTCAACGATGCTGTGCGAGCAAGAACCCTTGGGTTCTGGCATACAACCCTGTGACACCCGATATGCAGCGCAAACACACGCAGCCGCATGCTTCAATGCCTCACATGCCCACCAGCTGAGCGATGACGCCGCTGTTACTGTTGTGTGCAGGACTCCCTGGCATCATGCGGGCTGTAGAAGTCATGGCTGAAGACAGGGACATGTGGACAGACAGCACATCATGCACAGCCAAGGCGTCCTCACCGCCCACCACCTGCTGATGTCGGCGACAGATGCGCATCC
This sequence comes from Scenedesmus sp. NREL 46B-D3, assembly GCA_014080715.1. NCBI lineage: Eukaryota > Viridiplantae > Chlorophyta > Chlorophyceae > Sphaeropleales > Scenedesmaceae > Scenedesmus > Scenedesmus sp. NREL 46B-D3. The sequence continues at coordinate 1,842 of JACERP010001328.1, read as the reverse complement.
TGGTGACACTGCTTGCTTGCCTTTTCATGCTGGAGTGCTGCTGCTTCTTCACATCCTGCCAAAACCCCGCGCTGGGGCCCAGCGCGGTGCAATGCGTGCGCACACGTTGCCAGCAACGCCGCCCTGCGGTCAGCATATGCATGCATGCAGCTCAGGCCAGGCACTGCTGGCAGCAGGCGCCCGCCTGCCAGGTGTGCGTGTGCATGCGTCAAAACCACCACCAGAGGTTGTCAGTGTCATGCAGCACATTGCTGCAGGAGGCATGCAGCGCGGGCCGCGCAAGCCGCCAGTCAGGGTGCTGCGACAAACGTCGCGCTCAGGTCTTGCGAGCGTCGTCATGCTGCATCGTCTGGTGCAGCCAAATGAGAGCTGTGGTCAACTGAGTGGAGCCGACGGTTGGCCAACCTGTGCACAGGCAAGGCGGCAGATGCAGGCCAACTCTACCAAACCAACAACAACAACAACAACAACAACAACAACAACAACAGCAGCCACCACAAAACAGCGGCGAGGAGCTTGGGTTCAGCGTGTGACCATCTATTCATTCAGCGCGACTCGGTCCCACCTTGTGCTTGCAGCCACACCCGCGACCCCCATCAAACAGCACACACGTGCTGGCGGCAGCATGGGCCACCTCACGCAGCTGGGAGCCTGCAACAAGTACTGCTGCCAACCGGCTGCATGCACCCCCGCCTCCCTGAGCGCCCCAACTGCGCTGCTGCAGCAGCTAGGTAGCCCAACCAGCACAGGGAATACTAGCAAAATCAGTGCCCCGAAGGTGTGCGCAAGAAGGGTGCCCCTGCAGGGGCGCTGCCCAGGCAATGCTTCTGCATGCACCAGGCTACGAAGGAAGCCTACTCAACAGGCTCCCCGGCACAGGCCTTGTCCCACACCACAACACCACGTAAGCACTTGCACTACTGTTGAGCCCCTAGTCAGCCCCAGCACGCACATGCCCAGAGGGGCACTGAATCAAGCAGCTGGCGACAAAACGCAGCCTGCTGAGAAGACTGATGCACAAAGTCAGGCACAGCCCCACAGACGGGTCTGGCAGCTGGCAGAGATCATGAACAGGGGGTGTAAGGATGCTGCTGGGTGCTGTTCTTGCTCAACTTGTTGTCATCTGAGCAGCACTAAGTAGTTATGCATTCCTTTCACAACCCAAGCAACAGGAGTCCCAGCAGCTCCCCACTCACCGCAGCAGTGTGCTGCTGGCGGTTCTCAGCAACAGACACCGCGCCAACAGATCCGACCCTGCCCTCGCCCATGCAACGACGCCCAGCACGGTATGACATGCGCCACGCCCGAAAGCTGCTCCAAGAAATGCCCTGAGTAACATCATCAGTCAGCCAACACCCCACACACCCCGTAGTGTCTAAGCCAAAGAAAGTCGCCATCACACCTCATTGGCAACAACGGCCACCCAAAAAGTTACATCTAACACACATGCTCTGCGTGCAAATGAAAAGAGCAAGCGACAGAAGCCCGGGCCAGCACCCGCGCTGCTGCAACAAATTAGCAAATCAAACTACTGTTGACGTGGAAACTCTGGAGTGCGCAACTCACAGGAAAAGCATTCAACACCACACTCTATATAAGACCTATAGCGATAGACTAAAACAACCCCGTCCCTAAGACACCTGAACCCCCTGCTCAACGCACCCATATATTTTTGATATGTTGCCTCACAGCTGCACACACCACACCACCCCCAGCACGTGGGGGCATTTGCCTTTTTCTTACTTTTTAGTAGTAACATATCAGCAGCCCAGTAGGCAGGGCAATGGGTTGCTGCAGTGCATGCAGATTGCAGCCCTGCTTTCAAAACGTCAGGTTCAGTTC
>JACERP010001327.1:0-22661 GCA_014080715.1 Scenedesmus sp. NREL 46B-D3 | reverse complement strand
CACATTGCATCAGTGTCAACTGGCACATTAATTATGTCGAACGATTAATCCTTCATATGTATGTTGCGTTCTTCTTGGTCATTGCACAGGTTTTCCTGCGACACACAGCCTGGGCACAGCTGTGCTGTCCTGACTGGCTAGCAGCCTTGAGAGGCAGCAGGAGCGACACGCAGATGAAGCCACGTATAAATGCAATCTGGTGTCTGATGCTGTTGCTGGTCAGCAGTTTGGGAGTGCCCAGTGCAGCAAGGTGAGGAGTCAACTTTGTCTTCAACATGCCTGACGGGTTTTGACATACTGAGCAGAGATATGCCAGCCCCAGCAGTGTGTCTCGACTGTCCTGTTGATGGCAGTTAGCAAATGGAGGGTTACAGCAGCCTCCAGCGCAGCCACAGCCGCAGCGAAGGTGCAGCACATCACAGGGTCAGCAGTGCTGCCGTGGCGACAAGCGGTCACTGCATCACGCTTCATTGCAGTTGTGAGCAGCAGCCGGGCTGCAAACACTGAAATATGACAGCGGGCTGCTGCACTGTGGCTGTTGGCAGCATCAGCGTCCTCAGGGGCAGCAGCTTTGTCAGCTTATGACGGCTCTCTGGCCGAAGCAATGCATACTGCAGGAGCAATCTGCTCTAAAGGAACTGTACAGGTCAATCTCAACTGTCTGAGCATGGAGAAGCAGCAGCAGTCAGCAGGGTTAGCGCTGCTGAGCAGTGCCAGCTGCAGCAGCAGTCACAGGCAGTACCTCTGCATGCATCCTTGACTGTGCTAACTCTGTTCCTGCAAGCAGTTACCTGCAGGGCCCTGCTGTGGAGCTCAGCAACAGCTGCTTCCTCACCAGCTTAGCCCATGTGAATTTACACACCGCACTGCTGCTTTGTGACACCACTGCTTTCCTGCAGCAGGCCTGCCGGCCGCCAAGCTGCCGAGCTCAGCAACAGCTTCATCATCACCAGCTTGCAGGACCTGGAGCAGCAGAACATCCACGGCACCTTCCAGACACCCTGCGGGTACGCCATCCGCCATGCGCGTGCAATCGGCGGCAAGCAATTCTCAATCGTGGTGACAGCATACTGGCAGGTGAGGCCGTTGCTGCCAGCTGCACATGTCAAAGGTGGTACTGAACTTTGGTGTCTGCTGAAGTGTGTTTTGAATCTTGCCGTTGTGGCCAGCCGTGGGGAACACTTCTTGGCCTCAGTGACAGCGCATGCATAGATCAAAATAGTCATTACTGTCTGATTCAGACACGTACTTAGATGTGGCATGTTTGTGCGCCTATTTCCGTAGAAGCCTCAAGCTACATGCGCACTTGACACTTTAGGGGCCTCACTGTTGTGGTGTATGCGTCATGGCGGTTCTTGTTGTACGCTTCTGGCTGTATGGAGCGTATGCCGCTGCCTGTCTGAGGCTGTGTACTGCTGCTCAGTTTGTTGGCCATGCCATTGCTAAGCAGTGCAGCCGCTGGCCAGGGCGCCACGTGAACTGTGCTTCCGTCAGCCGCCACGTGGAGGCTGCCCGCTTGCGCGCCTGCCTGCTTGCCTGCTGCTCAACAGCCCAAAGCATTTCTTCTACTTGCATGCCTGCCTGCTTGCCTGTTGCCGACATGTCTGCCTGCTTACATGCCTGCTTGACTGCCTGCTTGGCTGACTGGCTGGCTGGCTGGCTGGCTGGCTGGCTGGCTGGCTGGCTGCTTGCAAGGCAGGCATGCACCTGACCCACTGGTTGAACTGTGCTTCTGCCTGGTCGCGGCTCCCCGCTTGCACGTCTGCCTGCTTGCCGGCTGCTGAACCGCCGAGAATGTTTTTGCTTGCCTGCCTGTCTGTTTGCCTGTTGCCTGCATGTGTGCCTGCCTACATGCCTGCTTTGCTGGCTGCCTGGCTGGCTAGTTGGCTGGCTGGCTGCTTGCCTGGCAAGCATGTGCCTGACTGACTGGTTGATCACGTAACAACCGGCTGACAAACACCTCAATCAGCTGGCTGCTGTCTTGCTGGTTCCTGCAGGGTGGTCCAGACGGGGTCCAAAACTGGGCATTCAAGGACGTGAGCAACGCGTACGCTGAGGGCTTTGGCTTTCAGAAGCCTGACATTGCAAACATAAACCGCTGGAAGCGTGGCCTGCAGGTGTGACTCAACGGCTGCCAGCAGGGCAGTGTTGCGTGCACTTCAGCTTTATTTGGGTGCTGTGTTTCAGGTGGCTGACTCACAGCCTTACCACGTGCATGCACAAGTGCGGCTTGCAGTTCCAGTCACTGCCATTGGCCTGGGATGCACGTCTCTGTTATTAGGCAATGCTTCAGCACGTTGTTGAGTCATGGTAGCAGTCATCATCGACTATGTAAGCCACAGCAGCTCACCCACCCGCTGCTGATGCTCACACCCGCCACAGCACTGCTGCTGCCCACACCCGCCTGCAGGGCTGCTTCCGCGCCGCCATCCTGTCGGGGTTCACCGGCATCCAGATCCTCAACCACGTGGACGATGCCCTGCACTCAACATGGCGCAACTTGCTCGACTTTGACCCTCTGGCGCGGTACGGCGGCTTCAGCTACGAGGACGTGGTGGTGCGGCCGGCAGCTGATGCGCTGAGGACGGTCACACGGCCCTCAACCAAGGTATGTCAGATGTGCATTATTGCTTGCCGCTGCTTGCCATTCTGAGTGTGGGCGCTGCACTGGGAGTGTTTGGGTGGACCGGCCAGCTGCTAATGTTGCTGATGACGGTGCATAAGCAGTCGCGTGCCACTGTGTACAACTGCTTTTCACTGCGAGTGTGGGCTCTGCACTGCCAAACGTGGGATGGAATGGCCAGCTCAGGGACGTGTTGACAAGTCCCAAATGGCCATCCGATGGTGTTAGAGTCTGCTGATGTTGCTGGTGAATGTCACCAGGCCATCAGCCAAAGCGTGCAGAACGTATGCTGTTGAACTGCCGTACGCTGCGATGATTGTTGATGCGTGCATCTGCCAAAGAGCGTTGTTGTGACGCGCGCTTTTCCTGATTGTGGGCACAATGTAAGCTGCCTCACACCTGAAATGTGGCGCGTTGCTGCTGTTTCTGCTGCTGCTTTGGTCATGTGTGGTTTGTTATCAAATGCAAATCGGCTGCTCTCTGTGCAGGCACCGGGTACCCTTCAATATCAACACCAGTGCCCTGCTGCTGCAGCAGCTGTTGTGCCAACCTTTGCGTCATCACTGCTCCGTGTTATAGTTCCAAATATCATGCTTGTGATACCTTTATTCAAATGCCGGCACTCAAGTGCTGACGCACTGCTGCTGGCGCCGCACCTGTTGTCACTGCCGCCACAGGTGTGGTTCATGATCATGGGCGAGATGGGGCGCTCGCTGTTCCGGCACCCGGGGAGCTACATGAAGCTCATCGGCAAGTACAGGGGCACGCTGGCACGCGGCAAGGTAGGGGGGATGTCGTACCGAGTGCGCTTGTGGGCTGGGGCTGGGGGGCGGGCCCCGCAGAACCAGGTACTTGCGGGGGTTTGTGTAGCGGCTTGTTGCTATGGCAGACAGAACAACGGCATACTGATGCATGCAAGCTGGGGCGTATCCATGCAAGCCGATGTGCACCTGTCAGTAACTGCTTCTTTGGAAAAGCAACATTTGCTTCCAGGCTTGTTAGCTCTGGCTGGCGGACAGCATCCTAAGGGCTGGGAGTGGTGTTGTGTTCCTGCAGCGGTGGATGTCGCGTCGTGTTTTGTTACGCAGCTATTCTGACGCTGGCAATGCATTGCGCTGTCGACAGTGCTGTCTCATGCAGCTACTTGCCGTGCATGGCAGATGAGTGAAGTCAGCTGCAGCCGGCAACGCACTATCCTGTGCACTGCTCCAACACTCCTGCAGGTCAAGGCCAACGTAAAGGTTGGCATTGCGCTGCATTGGAACAAGGTGTGCGGCAATTGCTTCTTCATGCCCGACACACGCACCGCGCAGCAGTACAACGCCACATACGCAAAGGCATTCGCCGATCAGCGTGATTACATCAGAGGCAACTACGACCTCGGCACACTGAAGCGTGTGTTTGAGGTTTCGGATGTGCTAGGCATCAGCCATTATGCGCCCATGCCGACAGACGCTTTGAACTTCGCAAGCTTCGAGGTGAGCAACTCACACTGAAGATTTATATCTGTGTGCATTGGACTTGTTAGCTGCGCGCAGAACCTTGCTTAAATTGAGGCTTTTAGGGTTACGTCCGCGAATAAACTGGCTATCCTCTGTCAACAAATAGTAGGCGCCCTCTGTCAACAAATAGTAAGTACTTCAGCAGCTGAGCCACATGTGGCTGCTGTACAGCACTGCTGTCAGTGGCTCAGCTGGCAGCTGAAAGACCATAGTCTCCTGCATAGCTATACAAGCCAGGTTGCCATGGCTGTCAACATGAAGTGAGATGTTTCCAAGCTCAGCTTTGGGCTGCTGTTGGGAAGCCGGACCCTGAGTACACCAAAGCTTGTCCAGGCGTTTTGGTAGATGCATGTGTACATGTACTGTCATGCAGCAGTATGCAGGGGCCGGCAGCCAAACTTGGCTGCTGCTGCTGCTGCTGCCGGAGGGCGCTTGGTGGGTGCATTCAGCCTAACCAACCATGGATAATATAGGTGACACTGCTGGTGCTGTTGCTGCTGCTAATATTGTCTGCAGCTGCCATTCATGACAACTGCGTTTGAGCTAAAGTACTGGGGAATCAGCTTGAAGAGCCTAGTGCAGCAGGTGCGTGCTACACCAGCTGGTTTTTGCAACAGCCTGTCGTGATGTTCAACCCAAAACTTGTCCTACGATCTAGCTCCCTTGTCACACAGCAGCCGTGGAAGGGCCTGATGCAGCAGGTTCACCCCACACCATCTGCCTGCTGTTGGCACCCCTGCAGCGATCAATGTTGCAGGGGTGCCTGAGTACATGTGGGCCGTAATAATATACAAGCGTGATGCATCAAATGCCAGGATCACGTTTTTCATGTTGCTGACTTGTACAGACTGTGACGTGGCTTCTGAGGTCTGCTGCTGCTGCTGCTGCTGCTGCAGCAGTCTAAGAAGGACTTCCTGTTCAGCGAGGTGGGCTTAGAGGGCGCACAGCCTGATGGGCGTTCAACTGCTGCTGACCTGCAATCCCTGGCTGAAAGCGTCGAGAATGGCATCTGGGCTGTCTACAACACAGCGCAGGACCCCTGGCAGCGGCAGGTGAGGCGCACGTGTTTGCATCACAGATGCAACGTCGATACATACCTCCTCCCCCCCTCTTTCTCTCCCCCTCTCTCTCTCTCTCTCTCTCTCTCTCTCTCTCTCTCTCTCTCTCTCTTTCTCTCTCTCCCTCTCTCTCTCTCTCTCTCTCTCTCTCTCTCTCTCTCTCGCCCAACCACCACCAGGACCTTGCACTCGCCACTTTGTCGAATATTAGTAAGTAGAGTGCTCAGATCGCTCAGATTGCTGTTCACCATCATTGTAAGCCCCAATGAGGCTCAAACCCTAAGCATGTGCGCCCTGTGCACCTCAAAACCACACCTTGCAGGACTTCCGCGACTACCGCAAGAAGTGGTTTTACAACTTGCTGGGCTTCCTGCGCTACGGCGGCAGCGCAAACGTCAAGATCAATGCCGCGTTTGTGTGGAGTGTTGGCAGCTTCGACGTGGCTGCTGTGCATCCCATCAGCACCTCATCTCAGGGCAGCTACGCAGACAACGAGATTGTGGGCTGGATGAATCGACTCAGCGCCATGTCCAAGTCGGTTGTCACATAACATGTCACTGACCTGTTGGTAGATTCCATGGCATACATCGTGGGGCCCTGGGCTGGCTGAGCTAAAAAACTGCTCTGCTGTCTGCAGCAGCATCTCTGACACGAGCAGAGCTGCTGCTGGCGTGTTTGTCCAATTATTCAGTCATGTGCTTGTGCTGTGAGCTGCGCTGTGTAGCGAGGGTGTTGTGTGTGGCGTGCTCTGTTGGGCATGTGCGCAGGCAGTCGGTCGACATTTCATGCAAGGTGCGCCAGTTTTGAGGGCCTTCAGGTCATCGAGGCATTGCCTGCAGCACAGCGGCACGCTGCTGCGGCACATGTATCCCCTCTGTCCCAGTGTGATGGCGTTGTCAACTAGGTGGCTTGGTAGTTGACGATACATCATTTATTGTTTGGAAACTATGTGCTGCTGCTGTGGCAGCCCGCAGCAGCAGGTGCAGGCTAGGCGCTTTCAAAGACTGATAAACTAGACTTGATAGAGTGTAGACACAGTTGAAACTTGCATAGCCTGGGCGACTGAGCGTTGAGCACTGCCAGAGCGTGCTTGCATTTGACCGCATATTACTGACTGTGTTGGGTGGCTTTGAGAACGCTGTACATCGTCAAACATGTTTGACCAGCGCCGCAAGGCAGGTGCCAGCGCACCCACTTTCGACCAGAGTTGACCAGATGAATAATTTGACTAGTGTACACTAGTGTTTGGCAAGAATTTGAAACTGTTTAGACTATATGCAACAGCACTTGTGGTCCATTTTGATTGAGGCTGCTGGCCTGCCAGAAGACGCTTTGTGCACAAACCTTTGCTCACCGGCTGTTGTTATGGTTTTGGGCAGATGTATTGCTGCAGCATTGCATGCTGCGCAGCAGAGCTCAACATACAATACAACACCATACCATACAGTAGTACAGGACTGAACCTGCCTCAGGCACTAGCCCAGTATACTCATACATAGGTCATCTGTTGATGCACGGCAGCCACCGCGTAGTGTGCTGTGAGTGCAGCAACTGTGTTTGGTACATCATGAAGACACTTGGTTGGGTGCTCAGCGGGGGGCTGAGCGGGGGGCCATGTCGGGGGGCTGTGCCGCCAACCATGGTTTGGGTCAGTTGTGCACCCATTGCCGGCATTCTGGTGCATGGCCAATACTGCTGCATGTTGTGCAGCACTGTGTCGCTTTGCATTGCAGATCACACTGGGATCACCCCACCCACAAATCTATCCAACCCCCAGACTGGAGTGTTCTGCTCACAGCTGCCTCCACTTCTTTATTGCCAACGCAGTTTGTTCTGTTGAGGCCGTTGATTAGTTTGTATATCAACAGCACACAAGCTGTCTTACCTTATGTGTGGCTTGCGCTGCGTGATTAGATGACTCATTCATAATGAATGCTACACCGATGGGTAATGCATGCAGGAGAGCTTGCAGATAAAGTGGCCGCTGTGGGAGTGATTGCATCGCAGGCTGATCTCCTGCTGAAAACATTGCGGGACCGCCGTTTGCTTGTCTCCAGAAAGACCTCATGACTGTGTGTAGAGACTGATTGTTACCTGAGCAGTGCCTCTGTTGTTGTCCTTCCCATTGTCTTGTTGCAAATTGCCAGCCTGCATGAGTACTTGTTATTCAACTTTGACCAGTGACCAGTATTGTCCAGGAATTTTGTATGAATGCATGCGGTGAAGATCTTCTCTTGATTCTCGATTTTACATTGTTTTGGCGTACTGCGTAGCACTGCAGCACACTTGATCTGCGTCTATGATGATGGCAGCATGTAGCACTCGATGTTTCAATAAGCAAATCAATTACCTTCCATAACCATTTTGTTTTGTTACCTAATGCTCAAGCAGGCGGGTGTTTGCAACGCTGCAGCGTTCGGAACGCTGCCAATTTGACAGCTTTCACAACGGCATGTTACAACGTATGCCTTTTTACAACATTCCTGGCCTTCTGGGACTGTGTGTTTCCGCGATGCATTATCAGACATACTCGCAAGCTGCTGCACTGTTGTATCAAAGCAAGGTTGCATAGATACTGAAGCACTGCTGAACAGCAGCAGGCCCTCAGGGCCTCACTACGGCAGTGCTGCTCGGCGGCTAGCCCAAAGCTGCGTTGAGCTGCTGGTCATTTTTCTGATGCTACGTTTGCTTGACGTTATTGGATCAGTAACTGGTGCCAACAGAAGACTTTAGGGTGAAACAATGCGATCTTTTGTGACAATCGCAGCTGGTCGCATACTGGTCTAGACAGATCTGCGCAGACTTCTGGAGGCAGGATCCTGCAGCTGTGTGGGCACACCACAGTTGCACCTGCAGCTAGCAGCTATAAAACAAGAATACATTGAAGTTCAGAGAACTTGTCGAGTCAGTCGTTTCGTCTTGATATCGTGTGCGGGGATATTGCTGGGGGTGCACCGGGGCGGGGGGAGACTTTGGCCAACCCCCCCTGTTTCACCGCGTTTTCCCCCACTGCCAGCTGGCTTTTCACCTATAATTCACCGGGTAATTGCGGCTGGTGAAACACGGTATAACAGGTGAATGTGGTGAATTGTAGCTTTTTTGTAGCTTTTTTACCAAATCCACCCAGAAATCCCCCCTCAGCTGGTGAATTAATCACCAGGCGAATACCGGGGTAACCTATAATAAGATTCCCCAGTGAATATCGGTGCCTAATTTACTAATCTGGGAATGTTTCGCTGTACCAGCAGGGGGGAAAAGGCGGAACGTTTGGGCAATCTGGCTGGGGGTGCACCCAGGACACGTGTCGGGGACCACGCACTGGATCGGTATTGCAATCAGCAAATGGAGGTTCCTTACAGTGGTTCATGTGCATCAACAGTTTCCTTGATGCCTGTCATGCGTGATTGCTGCACAAGAATAGGGCTTGAGCGGCCTGTTCGCGGTCAGTTTCGCAGCAAGTGGCACGTGCGACCCAGGTCGCAACTTTCTGTTGACAAAAAAAATTGATTTATAAACTAAACTAATAGCCTTCTACCTATTCACAGCGGTTCTCCAACCCCTCCCAAACTGGGTCGCGTAGAAACGTTCAGATACCCGTAGGCTGTCCGACTAGCGCGTTGTCCCTCCAAACAAGCAGAAGATAAGATTACTTTCGACATAGTTGGTCTGGAGACCAACAAATCGTTGCTGTTACAGAAAGCTCAATCACTCGCACGGCCCGTGTTGCCGAAAGCTCTGAGCCAAGCTGCGTAACAACACCTGATCTGAATCTTCAACAGAGCGTTATTTTGTCAGAACAAAGTAACAAGCCATTTGCAGGCCTACATCACGTCAATCCGTCATCAGCAGCAATGCGGGGCCCCCGCAGCGGAGCCGGCACGGGACACGTGGCAAGTAACAAAGGGTGGCTGCAGCCAAGGTTTGCGGCAAGAAAAGAGACAATCTTGCCAAGTATATACTTGCGCCAAGTACAGCCCTGCTAGGCACAACGGGCGCAACTAGCGACCTTGTTACAGTCCAAACCCTTGTTGTTGCAAAAATGGCTGCTTGGCCTTGGCCACACCACTGCAGTTGGTACTGTACGACTCTACTACTAAGATCAACACATGTAAATGCTGCGCGATGTCTGGCGTGGCGGTCGATTTGAATGATGCTTGTGAGCGAGACGAGGACGCGACCGGCAGCTGTAAAGCTGGTCGAAAGAAAGATCGCATCCGGGCTGCAGAGTTTAAGGAGGACGGGCCACGCTCCATATCCTGCAAACGCACGGGGGCCAAGTGTAACCACTGCAACACAACATTCACAGCTGCGCAAGCCAAGAAAGAGACGCTGTGGGTTCACATCACGCAGCACTGCACGGCTGTCAGCCCAGAAAAGCGTCAGCACTGGCAGCGGGTGCTGGCAAGGCAGCAGGCTAGCACAGCAGTGGATACAGCAGCAGCTGGCGTAAAGCGCAAACCTGCATCACAACCGGCCAAGCCAAGCAGCAAGCAGTCCGCCATAGACAAGTTTGTGGTCAACAAGCGCTGGGAAGTGACTCCAGCAGACAGCCAGCGGGCGCATGAGGAGTTCACGCGCTTCTTCGTTACAGCTGGCGTCCCGTTTGCAGCAGCGAACAACGAGCACCTGCGGCAGGCGCTGGATATCCTGCGGCCGCGGTACCAGCTGCCCACCGCGACAGTCATGGGCACCTCGCTGCTGGACAAGGAGTATGCTGCTGTGACAGCCGAGCTGCTGCACAAGGTGGAGGGCTCTGAGAACCTCACCACAGCAGTGGCTGCCTGGGCAGGCCACCTCAAGCGGCCTGTGTTTGCGTTTGTACTGCTGTTCCCGGATGGCGCCACCCGCCTGCTGCACACTGAGGAGGCCTCAGCCGCGGAGCACGACCACATGCACATCGCAGGTGCGCACAGCTTCTGCCTCTGTTTGTTTGTGAGCAAGCTTGTCACAAGCAGCAAGACATGCAAGTCGCGGCAATGCACAGCAGGTGTGCTGATGTTGTGTTGGCCAGCACCAACGTTGAGCGCACGCGTAGTTGACGACAGTCCAGAGCAAAAGCATCCCCGAGACGCACCTGGCAAACTCAGCTGATGTTGAGGTTTGCCCGCCTGCTGCAGTCGGCAGTACTGAGCCTCGACGCCGGTTGGAAGGCACCTGGGTTGGCGGTCACTCACACCCCATGTACTTGCCGACCGTACCTCGTCCATGCCACTGCCTGCCCGCTGCATGGTGCTGCTGCTGCTGCTGCTGCAGGCATGGTCATGCGCGTCCTGGAGCGGCATGGGCTGGCCAAGAAGGTCGCCATGCTGGTGACGGACAACGCGCCCCACATGATGCAGGCACGCCGCCTGGTGGTGACGTCTGTGGGCTTCCAGCACATGCTCGAGGGCAGGTGCGCAAGCGGGTCCTCCAGTGCAGCCTCGATCCAACCTGAGCCGGTGGATTCGCTGTTGCAAGGCTGCAACTGTCCTGCCTAAGTTCTTAGTCACAGTCACAGCCAGTTCTTGTGCTGACCTGCCTGTTTGGCTGCTGCTTTGTTGTCGCTGCTGCTGCTGCCGCCGCTGCTGCGACACCAGGTGCATGGTGCACGGCTTCGGCCTGCTGCTGACCTGCCTGTTTGGCTGCTGCACTGTTGTCGCTGCTGCTGCTGCCGCCGCTGCTGCGGCACCAGGTGCATGATGCATGGTTTCGGCCTGCTGCTGACCTGCCTGTTTGGCTGCTGCTTTGTTGTCGCTGCTGCTGCTGCCGCCGCTGTTGCGACACCAGGTGCGTGATGCATGGTTTCGGCCTGCTGCTGACCTGCCTGTTTGGCTGCTGCACTGTTGTCGCTGCTGCTGCTGCTGCTGCTGCTGCTGCGGCTGCTGCGACGCCAGGTGCATGATGCACGGCTTCGGCCTGCTGCTGACGTCCCTCCTGGCCTTCCCCCACGCTGCCAGCCTGGTGGCGTCGGCGCAGCGCATCGTGTCGCACGTGGCCATCTCACAGCAGCCCCTGGCGCTGCTGCGCGGGGCCGCGCAGCAGTGCGGCGTCTCGCCCGGCCTGCAGAGCTGCAACAAGGCCCGCATCGCCTCCAAGCACCTGTGCATCGCGTCCGTGCAGGGGCATGGCCCCGCCTTTGCGGCGCTGCTGCAGTCCGAGGAGGGGGCCGCGGCCTTCGCCAGCGCGGAGGTGATGCGCGTGCTGCAGGACCCGCCGTTCTGGGCTGGCCTGGCGAGCCTCAACGCGCTGCTGGAGCCCGTCTGCGAGGTGATCGCGGCCGTGCAGCGCGGCCGCACCTCGCTGGCAGACTGCTGCAGGTGCGCACGAGGGACTCGGCGGCACCGGCGGCAACGCACCTGTGTCGCTGCGTAGCTGTGTCCACAGCATCGCGCAGCCCGTCGACTGCAGTTGCAGCTTTTGTGGGTTGTGATGGGAACGTGTGTTCCTGCCTGCGTGCCTGCGTGCCTGCTGGCCGCCGATTTGTCGCAGGCACTGGCTGTACCTGGCCAAGGCCCTCGGCGAGGCCGTGCCGGCGCTGCCGGCAGCGTACCAGCAGCACGTCACGCAGGCGTTCAACAGGCACGCCAGGCAGACAGACATGGCGCTGTGCAGGCTGGCGATGCACCTGGACCCGCGCTTCAGGCAGGCAGCGGCGAGCAGCCTGCACAGCAGCAGCATGGCGGAGCTGCTGGTGTCCGCGTCCACCGTCGGCCACGCGCAGGGCAACAGCGAGCAGAAGAACGTGGCCATGCTGCAGCAGCTGGTGGCGTACGGCGCGTGCAAGGCGCCCTTCAACATGCCGGTGGCTGCCGCAGCTGCTGCCGGGGGATTCAGCTGCAGGGCCTGGTGGGAGGCGGTGCTGGCGGCAGGCAAGGAGAACTGCGCCGCGCTGTGTGAGATCGCGCTCATGCTCGCTGACGTGGCGCCGCATGCCGCCGACCCAGAACGGGCGTTCAGCATGATGGATGCCTACGGCGACAGCAGCCAAACGTGGCTGCCAACCAGCATCAACACGAAGACGACCGCAATCAAGATGCACTATGCAAGCAACCCCTCAGCACAGCCCAGGTATGGTTACGTCAGGGTGGCGGCGGCAGGGCTGCGTCATCGGGTGGTGCTTGCTTCACCGGCCGCGCAGCAGCGTCAGACACGCTTGCAGCAAATTGCTGGCTGGATCGCCCGGGTGACACCGGCCGACCATTCTCATGCTCTCTGCCGCTGCTGCTCCTGCAGGAGGGAGGTGCAGGCGCCTGGGGCGGTGGACCTGTCAGGAGCCCCGCAGATCAGCCAGCCAGCCGTCGCCGCCGCCGCCGCCGCAGCAGCAGAGGGCGCAGCAGGGTGTGATGCAGCTGCTGCAGTCAGCGGCGCGGCCGGTGATGAGCACGACGCGACACCAGATGAGGTCGAGGCCGCACTTGGAAGGCTGTGGGAGCAGGAGCAGCAGGAGGCCGGGTCGGCTGCGGGTGCGCTGCCTGCTGCCGGCTTCAGCTCGTGGGCCGCAGCCATGCAGGATGCGCTCGGCTGCGGTTGGGACGCTGACCTGACGGACCCCCTGTGCCAGCAGGTGGCGGCGCCGCCGGTCCTGAGGGAGGTGCAGGCGCCTGCGGAGTTCAACCCAGCAGCGCAGGCTCGAGCGTTCCTGGATGCGCAGCTAGCAGCGGAGCAGCAGCAGCAGTGGCTGCTGCTGCAGCAGCAACAGCAGGCGGCGCTGCTGGCAGGGCCGGGGCTGCAGCAGCAACCTGGGGTCCAGGTGCTGCTGACCCCGCAACAGCAGCTGCTGTTCTTGCAGCGCCAGACCTTTCAAAGTCCAATGCATGCGCAGCAGCAGCAGCAGCTGCTGCCAGCACCTGCGGCACCGGTGGCACATATGGCTCTGCAGCAGTAGCAGCAGCAGCAGCAGCAGCAGCAGCAGCAGCAGTGATGCGATGCTGTGGTGCAACAGTGCTGCGTGCTGCTGGTGCACTTGCAGCACAGCAACATTGGGCTCTGTGCTCACGAGTGTCAGCCTTTGTTTCGTTGCTGTAGTTGTCTCGTGTGAGCCTGAGCAAGGAAGGCAGCTGCTGGTTCTAGGCTGGGCTGGTGACATGTTGAAATGGAGACCAAGGGTGTCACACCACAGGTGGATATTCCAGAGTGCAGCGTTGTATTTTTTCCCAGTTCCTGGGCCAGCTGTTTGCCTGTGTTCTCCCCTAGAGCACTTGTTGGCCCGGACTACAGCTGTGGGCTGTTTGCATGTGTCCTCCCCTAGAGCACTCGTCGGCCCGGACTACAGCTGTGAGGTTTGAAAACGACAAGATGCAGCAAGCATTCATAGATCAGCACTAGTTGCTTGACTTAATGTGTGGGGTGAGGTAGCTGGCCCTGGAGTTGCCACACACACTGGCTGGCTGACCGCCTGTGCAAATTGTCATTCAATGATTGTCACAACACTTGCCGGCGGCCACTTGTTGGCCTAGTTATGTGTACTGTAGCCTGCATGGTATCTTGCTTACGCTGGGCACCTCAAATGAATAATAATATCCTTGGTTTGATTGGGTCGATCATCGGATGGTTTTCTCTCCTCAGATGTTGATGAACCCTCATCATCATCATCATCATCATCATCATCATCATCATCATCATCATCATCATCATCATCATCATCATCATCATCATCATCATCATCATCATCATCATCATCATATCACCCATTCAAGCCATTCTGAGTCGGTATGTGGCTCATGTGCATCCCACTCATGTTGATGCTATGGGTTTCAGGAGGCCTAGGCCGTACTTGCGTTCAGTGGCAATTCCACGTGGTATTGAATTGCTGTTGCGTGTTCGTATGGGTTGTCTGTGTGTACATGAGCGTACTAGTCAGTTTGGCGGTCGCAGAGCTAACTCCACTTCAGGATGTCCTTGTTGTGGTGCAGAAGTTGAGTCTTTGTCACACTTCATGTTTGATTGCCCTGCTACTTCTGCTCAGAGGGATGATATGTTTGCTGAGATCAGATCCCTGCCTGGTTGCGCTGAAAAGTTGCGCAGCGTTTTGTCCATGGCTGATTCGTCAATCAAGGTGTTGCGTTTTGTATCTGATGATATTTGGGGCAGTTCTGGAACATGTCTGATGGTGTCACCGTGTATTGCTGCTTTTCTTGTCAAGTCTTGGGATGTGCGCAATGCATGCAAACATTCTGGAGCAGTGCTCCCTCCTCTTTCCGCCCCGGTGGGGCGCGGGGCCGATGGCGCTGATGCTATGGCTTGAATGGGTAATATGATGATGATGATGGTTGCGCTGAAAAGTTGCGCAGCGTTTTGTCCATGGCTGATTCGTCAATCAAGGTGTTGCGTTTTGTATCTGATGATGTTTGGGGCAGTTCTGGAAGATGTCGGATGGTGTCACCGTGTATTGCTGCTTTTCTTGTCAAGTCTTGGGATGTACGCAATGCATGCAAACATTCTGGGCCAGTGCTCCCTCCTCTTTCCGCCCCGGTGGGGCGCGGGGCCGATGGCGCTGATGCTATGGCTTGAATGGGTAATATGATGATGATGATGATGATTTAAGCCATAGCATCAGCGCCATCGGCCCCGCGCCCCACCGGGGCGGAAAGATGAGGGAGCACTGCCCCAGAATGTTTGCATGCATTGCGCACATCCCAAGACTTGACAAGAAACGCAGCAATACACGGTGACACCATCCGTTGATGGACTGTATGAGCCTTTTGGGGCTCCTCAATGGGTGGCTTGTCTTTTTGGTGATGATGCGACTCACTTGGACCATCTTTGGGTACTTCAGGCATTTTGCAAGTGGCACCGCCTGGAACAACATTCAACAACTTTTTGACTGTGAAAGCCGCAGCATCCTTTTTGCAAGAATTTTGGGCTATGTCACCCGATTCCCCCCTGCAAGTTTTGGGCTTTAACACCCTCCCCGACGACAAGTTGTGCATTTTGCTTGCGCAGTGTGCAATAAACCAGCGCACTGCTTGGCAGGCTGCCACATACAACAAAGTAGCAGCAGCCTGGTGCTAGGCGCCATTACCAGTGGGCTGTATGTGCTGAACGGTGGCTTGGAGTAGACAGAACCTGGGTTGAACCTGTAGCAGCCCTCCACCTGTGTTGCAGACAACACACAGCAGCAGCAACACACAAACATACCAAAGCAAGCCTTCAGGATTTCACAGTGTTGCCTTGTGGTGCACCGTCCTAACACACTGCAGCACCTGCAAATCATGCACGGCTGAATTGGCATGGCAGTGCTCCTGAGGCAGATGCGAGCAGCTCTCATTGTGCATGCATAATAACAGCAGCTTGCTCCAGGCGAGAGGCAGTTGACCAGCTCCCAGCAGGCATAGCAGCAATTACTGTTTTGTCCAAAAATATCAGCTTTGGTGAATGCTTTCAGTGCCCTCTGCTACTGCCTGACAGCCACCAATGTTGTGACTTCTGCCGCTCCTGCTGCATCTGATCGCACCCGCTACCTGCAGAACATGGACCTCCCGCATGTACGACATGCCAGCGGCGGCAGCAGCAGCAGTACTGCTAGTAGCAGCAACTGGTGAATGTCTGTACTGCAATTGTCAGAGCAACAGAATGTGCAAACAATGCATAGGCAGAACACCCAACATCCCTGTCCAGTTTTGCTGCTGGAGCTTTGGTGTGGATGCTGCTCCTATCAAAGCATCATGTTGTGACTGCTGTTTGCATCGAGTTTGCAGCCCAAAAAAGCTCAAGCACAACCAGTGCACGTATCTGGAGAAGCGCGCTTGGTGCAGCAGTGATCTTGGTGTGCTGCACTTCGCAGGCAGTTGGCGCTTCTGGGCATACAGAAACAAAATGGATGGGTCGATGCCTCCATAACCTGGTTACCGTAGCTGCTGCTGCATTTGACTGGCAAGCACTGCTTGTACTCAGGGCACCTGCCTCCTGTATGCACAGTGATCTACTGCTGTGGCCTGCAGCCCTTGAGCGCAGCATTACTGCTGCTGCTGCTGCTGCTGGTGGTGCAGCATCAGCAGCTATTCCCTCAAATTATCTTCAGCACCAGCTGAGTCAATTCTGGGCTGCAAACCTCAGTCACAACATGGTGCTTTAACAGGAGCAACACCCACATCACAGCTCCAGCAGCAACTGGACAGGGCTGTTGGGTATTCTGCCTATGCATTGTATGCACATTATGTTGCTCTGTCAATTGCACTACAGACACCAGCTGCTGTTGCTGCTGCTGCTGCTGCTGACAGCTCCAAGCATAACCAGTGGACGTACCTAGAGAAGCGCACTTGGTGCAGCAGTCAGCTTGGTGTGCTGTAATTTGCAGGCGGTTGGCGCTTTTGACCACACAGAAACGAGATGGATGGGTCAATGCCTTCATAACCTGGTTACCGCTGCTGCTGCCTCTGACTGGCGAGCACTCCGTGTAGTACACGGAGTGCTCGCCAGTTCATAGGTGCCGTGAGGATCAGGGCACCTACCTCGTGTATGCACAGCGGTCTTTTGCTATGGCCTGCAGCCCTTGAGCACAGCACTAATGCTGCTGCTGCTGCAGGTGCAGCGTCAGCAGCTTTTTTTCCATCTATCTTCAGCATCAGGTGATTCTGAATGCTGTCCTGATGGAAAGGAACTTCCTTGAAGTGCTGGGTGATGCAACTGTTGCTGCACCAAAAGTCATATCCATCACTCCTTTGGCGACACAGCTGCGCCGGCTCTTGCACTTGGCTAACCATACCTTGTCTCGCCGTATTGTGAATCCGCACATGTGATCATGCCGCTGAGCGCTTGCGGCTGCTCGCCTTAATCAGAGGCTGTTGCCTACTCTCCGGCTCCAGCACTGATACTCAGGTGTAGTGACTGTAATCACGCTATCAAAAGAAACTTACTAGTTCTCTTTGCTCGGTGGTACTCGCTGATACCATCAGCACAAGCTGCATTTTTGCATTGTAACACATGACATCGCTACTGACAACTCTGCTCTTGTCTACTAGTTGTCTTCAACACTCATCTATGCTTCCCTTCAGGTGCGTCGTGTCGGGACTTCTGGTGCTGCGGTCATCCTACTACTAGGCATCCTTATCATCCGGTGGTGGCCTTGCATTGCACTTTTGCATGCCGCACAATTTTTGCGCATTGGTGCCTTTCATCACGCTATAGCGCCTAGCTAGGTAACAACCCACCTAATGACATCGGCCGACGAGCTGAACTTCTGCAGGAGGCCCGCCAAGTTCGGAGAAACCCTGAGTTACCCTATCTTGACAGCGTGTGCTGCAGCCTGGTGCTGGCAGGTCTTCAGCTGAGAAGATGTACATCTGACCAATGCTGCTGCCAGACATGAAGGTGCCATTTCAAACTCTGGGAACGTCTAACCTGCATCAGCGCATCTAGAATGTTAACTGCTATGTTGGGAAACGTTTCGGGCCTGCCTAACGGCCGATACTGAGAGTTTCTGGTGTTCCGGTGGTACACGCGGGCAGGAGACGTAACGTCGCTACACTGACAGGCAAGCGATGCCCGCCATGCTGCGAATGGTTGACGTGAATACTACGTAGACCAATGCCCGATGCCGCCGGTGTCGCCACTCAATGGCGCCAACGGCCGTGGCCAGCAATCAGGCGATGTCACATGATCATTACGGCAAAACGTTTTGCCCTGTTAACAAGGAGTGTGACGGGCTGTCACGCGGTGGTGCGTGCACCTGTGTCTGGTCTTCGTCCAGCTTCTGCTCTTGTACTACCACTGTGGGGGTGCAGCACAGCTACATACTGCCTATAACCTGGCTACAACAGCTATTTTAATCGTGTAAAGCGGCTATAAACTTACCAAACTATAAAGTTATAGCTCAGCACTGTGGCTGCCTGGTACTAGGCAAACATGCACGTACAACCGTGTCACAGCTGCTGCTTTTAGTTAATAGTACACCAACGTCAACTGTTGTGTCCGTGTCATGATTACAAGACATGTCACATGCGCTACTTGCAGTCAACAGGCTGACTCAGCCTGCCTCAGAGTCAATCATCATCATCTTATTACCCATTCAAGATGCATCCCCGCCATCAGCGCTGCTGACAGGCGCTCCTGTGGCAGATGCTGATGTGTGCGTGTTGGGCTCTGCTGCTGCTGCTGCTGCTGCTGCTGCATCCCCGCCATCAGCGCCGCTGACAGGCGCTCCTGTGGCAGCTGCTGATGTGTGCGTGTTGGGCTCTGTTGTTGCTGCTGCTGCTGCTGCTGCTGCTGCTGCTGCTGCTGCATCCCCGCCATCAGCGCCGCTGACAGGCGCTCCTGTGGCAGCTGCTGATGTGTGCGTGTTGGGCTCTGTTGTTGCTGCTGCTGCTGCTGCTGCTGCTGCTGCATCCCCGCCATCAGCGCCGCTGACAGGCGCTCCTGTGGCAGCTGCTGATGTGTGCGTGTTGGGCTCTGGTTGTTGCTGCTGCTGCTGCTGCTGCTGCTGCATCCGCAACATCAGCGCCGCTGACAGGCGCTCCTGTGGCAGCTGCTGATGTGTGCGTGTGGGGCTCAGCGGCAGCGGGTCCTCACTGGGGGTTCCATCGGCACGGCTGCCGCATCTGCACGCACTAGCGCCGCTGCTGCCTACCCTACCCGCAGTCAGCACGTGCTCCTGCTCAAGGAAAGCCTCGTGCCCATGCCGGCAAACAGTGCAGCACCCCACCAGGCTTCAATCGGCAGGCTAGGCATCTGCCGCTGGGTGACTGTGTGCTGCAGTGCTGCATATGAATCCAGTGCTGCCGCAAAGGACTTGCGAAACCGGTCCCTGCTGAAGTCCCTGGGCAGTGCGCTGTACAGAAGACCCTCCTGCAGGTGCTCAATCTGCGCTGCTGCTGCTTTGCTGACAGCCAGGCGCTGCACATGCTGGCGCAGGCCATACCAATGTTGCAGCAGGCGCATCGTAAACCAGACTGGGCTCCGGCTTTGCTGGGAAAGGTGCAGGCGCACGCCGTGGACTGGCGTAGCTGGTAAGCATCCAGCAGCAAATGGATGGACATTGAAAGGCCCCCACTGCTGCTGCTGCTGCTGCTGCTGAACTGCATCTGCGGTTGCTGGCGTAGCCACGCCAGAGGCAGCTGCAGCTGGGGTGTAGGGCCTGCCTGCGTGCATACAGCACCTGCACACAGGCGACAAGCAGCAAGCACACGTCAAGCTACAAGCCTGTGCTACAGTGCGCTAGAGACGTGCCATACTGTGACAGGCATTGCAGACTTACGAAACTTGCTAACGTGGTGGCCATCACCCTCGCCAAAAGCATCAACACAACCTCTGTCTCACCTGCTGCACTCCACCACAGGCACCTGCACCGTGCAGCATGTCGCAATGTCGATGACAATGACCTCTACATGGCGCACCAGCCTGCTGTCTTGTAAGCACAGGCCACACTTGCTGCACGCGCCTTGGGTGACTGAACATGTGACCTGCTGCTGCAAAGCAACACTGTAGTCCTGCTGCAGCTGTGCCTGTATAACAAGGGAAGTCTGGAACCTGGAGACGTTGCTGTCAAAGAACTCCTTCCAGTTGTCCTCATTGGCTTCTTGAGCTCTGGTGCGCTCAGGTCCAGCCGCAGCTGTTGCTGCTGCCCCGGCTACTGTGTGCCTGGAATACAGCCCTGCAGACGTCTGCGCTGCTGCTGCAGCAGGTGCCGCTGCAGGCGCTGCATCATCAGCCATGTATCCGTCCCAGTGCTGCTCATCATGCTGTGGCTGTGGGCTGTCTGGAGGTTCCTGCCTGTTTGTAGCTGCAGCAGCAGCACCCCTCCTAGCAGGGCATGCTGCCTGACCATGGCTACGACCTAGAGGGCGCTTTGTTCCTATTATAGTCTTGAAAACAGTAGCGGGACGAGCTTGCGGTTCCAAGGGCTTTATCTTTGTGCCAGAAACGTTGTGCCTCTCCCTGTGTGTATTCATGACCGGTGAATGCGGAGAGCAATACTCGCAGCAGTAGCAAGTACTTTTCTTGTTTAAACAAAAGAACTGAATCAAGTAGACGTTCAGAAGCACAACGACGTGATCGCTGGGTAACTAACACAGCAATCAAGAGCGCGTGCTTGGGGGCTTGCCCACAGCTGCTTGAACTATTGTGAGCCCATCAAACATGTTTGGGCCTTGCTGAGCCAGTAATAAGCCGGTTTCGCTTAAGCGGAAACGACCCCTACATGGCAGGGATAATTCGGGGCCCGAAAACCCATACGTGATAGGGGTCGTTCTGTAACAACCTATCAAAAACAAACAAGCATACATGTGCTGTCAGTTTACATCATATGTTGGAAACCCACCTTATGGCATATGACCGTTCTTGCGCATACCCAAGTTGGCACCCAACACAAGTTGGGCAACCTAACACACAGGTGCTGCATCTGGTGCTGCGGTTGCCTAATTGAGCAGGGTGATTCTTCCTGACAAAGGGTATTTTCAGCAAGCAGGCCTTCACAACCATAAGAATATGCATGAACGCCATGATCTGGAAGTTGAGGAGCGCGGGAGCCGGGAGCAGGCGTCTCTGGCCCTTACCGCAAGAGGAAGCCGTTGTATCCCGTTCAGGCAGGGGCGACATCCATGCGAGCTGCTGAACGTTCTTGCTGAAAAATGTTACAGGCGTGTATTGCCGGCGGGTGGCCGGCGAAGAGTGCATACAGCAACCCTGGCGCACCTGCAGGCAGCGGGTCGGCTGTCCAGGGCCAAGTTCTGCTGTTTTAGCGGTCTTCTAGCGGAGCTTATCATGCTCACACCTGTGCATGGTTAATAATCTAAGCCACAAAGACGGTTGTGTGCTCGCAGCAGCGTCTATACAGCCGTGGCAGGCAGCCATGGACATCCACAACAGCAGCAGCAGCAGGAGGTCCACATGCCGCAATCAATGCATGCAGCAAGCCCCCTGCATGCAATGCAGGTGCCAACGCAGCCAAGGTATGATGCTTTCTGTCCAAGTTTGTCAGGGCTTGGGACCCTTCATGTGTGTGCAGATTACCCTGCTAGGTGAGCATTGCACATGTAGCAGATGCGCCATGAAGTAAACGCCGGGACATGGCGCGGCAGTTACTGCCCGAATGCGGCGGTCCTGAAACTCAAATCTACTGGCAGCAGCAGCAGCGGCAGCCACCTCTTGCCCTTTTGTGTTTGGCGGCAACACAGTCTGCACGGAGGTGAGCATGAAGGTTATGCCATCCAGGCCCCGTGGCATCAAGCACGTGCTGTTGTATGGTGTGTACAGGGTTGCCCGGCTGAAATCAAAATGATTCAGTGCAGGCAATCTTGAGCAAGAATGGGAGAGGTGGTGATGTTTGCCAGGTTTACTCCCCCTCCGGTCACCATTACTGCTGAGCCACCGACAAGGCAACCAGCCACTGCTTACTGTCCAGCTGCAAGCAGAGCAGCACAAGCTCGTTGTGTCGAGTACAGCAGCTACTAATGACAGGACTCCCTTCTCACATGCAATGTGACGACTATTGTCCTGCACTGCTTGCACTGCACTGCCTGCAGGCAGACACAGTACCAAGTGGGGTTTACACCACGAACGGCAGGCGGCTGCAGCTTGCACTGCTAGAACACCCTCTCGCTGTTGTGGCTTGCTGGCACGCAGGCGTGGTGAACATAAGATCGTGGTCATCCGCTTCTGCGATGGCGAGCCCGCAGCTCCTTCACAGTGGGGATGCATGCATCTGCGCAGTCGGGTAGTTGCCCTTGGCCATGGCTGGCCCCTTGAGCGCAAACATGGGCCAGGCGATGGCACCCAGGGATGACTTTGATGAGGTCCTGCTGCTGCAGGCCCATCTATTGTTGGGGAAAAGGCACAGCAGACAGTGCATATCTGATGGCCATGTCTGTATTGGTCTGCTGCAAGCGACAGCCAGCCAGCGGCAGCAGCAAAAAAAGCACAGAGGCCTGGGCACGCAGAAGACGCCTCTGGGTGCTGGGCAGCACTGTGTTGGTAAGTCACGTATGCGTGCAACATGCATTATGCTCATGCCTTCAGTGATGATTACTGTGTCATGCTGATGACTCAGTCTGCATGCTGCCTAGGCACAGGCCTGTGTGCCTTCAAGGCATCTGCACCTCTAAGAGCCAACACAGAACTTTTGCTGCTGCGTAAGAGTGCTTCTTCTTCTTGACATGACGTACAGCAGAGCCAGCCGCTGGCGGCAGTGTGATCACGTGAGAGACAGAGCATTTGCTGCTTTGATATGTGTAACATGTCTTCTTGCAATCCTTATCAGAGCAACAGTTGCACCATATGTGCCATGCATTGCCGGGCAGTTTCTCACAGCCTGTACACAGGAGCTAGCACACGATTTAGTAGACAGGATTTAGTAGACAGGCGTGATGTACAGAAAGAGTAGTTACAAGTGAACGGATACAGCAAGCATGCAATGTAGTGCCATCATGGCATTTGATTCAGCCACCCACATGCATTGTAAAGGGTTGCAGAGAAGATACATTGCACAGCACAATGCAGCAGATGCAGCACTCACATTGCTGGCATAGGCCCCCCGCCACCATGGCTGAACTGTCTTGCATCATGGAT
>JACERP010001326.1:0-22701 GCA_014080715.1 Scenedesmus sp. NREL 46B-D3 | reverse complement strand
AAGTGCATGGCGGCCCTGTGCACTTTTAGCACTGCATGCCGTCACTGACACTGTTGGCAGCACTTGAGATTTCCATTGACACCAATTCTCCTCTGGAGGTACACTGACAACAACTTGTGGGGGCAATACTGCGTGGAGTAAGGAAGGCGGCTGTGCATGCATGGCCAAATGCCGAAACTTACACACTGAGGCTTTTTCTAGGGGTGGGCCTCCTTTCGAGTGACGGCCCGCGCTGAGCTTTTAGCAATCTTTTCAAACTCTGGTGCCCGTTGCGGCGTAGCTGCTTGAACGCACCTTGTAACCCCTTCTTCTTCTTCAGAGCCACGTGTCACGTCTCGCGCACAGAGGCTTTCTCGGGGTGGGCCTCTTTTGGGTGACAGGTCTGTTTTTCCGCTGAACTTCTAGCAGCTCTCTTTGTTTTCGGGTGTTCGTTGCGACGTAGTCGCCTGTGCACACCATGTAACCCCTCTTCTCCTACGCGGGGGGCAGCCGCCAGATGAACCGCGGGGGGCAGCCGCCAGATGCTCACATGCGTGTGGCGTGTCGTGTGTTTGGCGGCCTTCAATGCTATGGATGTTGGCAGGAGGGCAGCCAACCTACAGCATGTGCTAAACCGGCAGCATGACCTTGTTGCCAGTCCAGCAGGTGGCCCTGCCCGGGCGCCACCTGCTGACCAGCAGCTTATCACTCAGTTGTTGCAGCCTGCTACTCCCTCAGCTGCGCAACTGGCTCATAATGAGGCAGTGAGGCAGCACAGAGAGCAGCAGCAGCTACAGCTTCAGCAGCGGCGACAGCAGGAGCTTGATGAGCTGGTGCAGACGAAGAAGAAGGCGGCGGTGGCTAGGTTTTGGGAGCTGCTGGTTGACTTCATAGTCATCAAGGCGGCACCCTTGACCTGGCTGGATATTGTGCCAGCTGATCACCCCTTTTTACGCGTGGTTGAAGGCCGGCTGCAGCTAGCACCAAGAAGGGACTTGGCCTCTGCGTCATAGCATGAATTGGGGTTATTTCTTGCATCCTCTGCTCTTTGATCCGTTTTGCTACATGTGGTTGCATGTCTTGTGCTGTTAGTACTCTCATGCAGCCTGTGTCAGCCAGTAGGTGTGTTGGGCAGGTGCCATTGCCAGGGGTGTGGCCTTGCCAGACACATCAGTAGGGTGGCAGGTGCCTGTGGTGCCACGGCGCTGCGGGTTATGCTGTTGCTTTGTGCGCGTTCTAGTAGCAGAGAGTTATGATCATGTTGATCATCATGTTGTACAATGTCTTCAACACCTGAAGCAGGAGCACCGAGGTGCCCAGTACCTGCTAGTTGTTGCCATGTCTGCATGTTCCAATCCTATTTCGCTGACGTTGACACCTTTTTGTTCCGTCCTGATGATTTTTCTCTGCGCAGAGTTTGTGTTATTTTGGGTGAGGAAGCTGCAAATTGCTTCTCTGAGGCTTTTTGTGGTTTATTCTCGTGTCCTGCGCGCTGCAGTCCTCGAAGTGTTCCGTTTCCAACGTGCACACCCATGTAACTCTCCTCAATCCTCAATCCAAGTGCCAGCAGCCGATGCTGGCTGGAGGCAGCCGCGCCGCGGCCTGCAGCGCGCAAGGCGGAACAGCACCAGCACCAACCACAACAGCACAACAACAGCAACAGCACAGCAGCAGCAGCAGCAGCAGCAGCAGCAGCAGCAGCAGCAGACTCTGCTGCTGCAGCAGCACAATCAATTCGACGTCCTGATGGACGACGCCACAGCCCCAGCCAGTGCCGCCACCACCTCTACCGATGTCCAGTAGGACCATCCGTGCAAGAGGAGCTGACAGGCGGTTAAAGCTCCGCCTGGCAAGCCACAACATTGGCGGCTCACCTGCTGCAAACCTGGATGCATACGCCGCCCAGGCAGCCAGCGAGTGGGTCGACGGGGATTATGACATCATCTGTGTGCAGGAAACGCGAGTCGACACGTTTACTGTGGCTGGGGCGATTGCTAAGGTGAACAGAGCCGCCAAAGCTCGCGCCCAGGAGTTACGGCGCTCGGAACACCTTGGTTTTGACTACAAGTTTTGCCCTAATACTGTCAACCACAGAGCAGGGGGTGTGTTGATTCTGTGGAAAGTGCAGCTTGCGACCGTGGGGAGCTTGGAGGTCCTCCCTGAAATCGTAGGTGACAGGACCAGTTCTGGTCGGCTGCTTGTTGCACGCTTCAAGTGGGGTGGGCACACCTTTCAGTTGGCGTGTGTGTATGCTCCGTCTGCTGACTCTGTGGGTCGGCAGGTATTCTTTGATCAGGATGTAGCACCTGTGTGGGCCGCCCGCCCAGCTGCCAGCATCTTTGCAGGCGATTGGAATTGTGTGGAAGCTCCCGTGCTTGACCGGAGGTGGCAGGGGGGTCGTCCTGCATCTTCTGACCCTAATGGTGATGGGCCCAGCTCGCGTGCATTGCGTGCTGCGCTGCCGCACTCAGTGGATGTGTTCAGACTCCGTCATCCCACTAAGCGCTCATACACTTTTTACTCCGCGGCGAACGGGCATATGGCCAGGCTGGACCGCTTTTATGTGGGCTCTGCAATGGCCGGCAGTGTGGTTGCTTGCTGGCATGTGCCATCCTCACTCTCCGACCATCATCCTGTGGTCATGGACTTGTTGTGTGCCGTTCCCCCTCAGCCAATTGGCCCGGGTGTGAGGCGGGCGAAATTTGACTTTTGGGATAGCAGCAATCACAAATGTCAGTTCAAGCACTGGTTGCGCAGGGAACTGGAGGGCATGCCTACGGGCGATGTGGCTCTGTTGCAGTGGTGGCCGGGGTTCAAGAAGAAGGCCTTGTGGATGGCCAGAACTGTGCGCAAACGCTGGCGTACAGACACAGCACCGCGGTCCTTTGCTCTGCTGCAGCAGCAGGTAGCAGCCGCAGTGGAGCAGCTTGGCAACTTGCCTGCGGCCGCCAGTCAGCAACAGGCCGATGCTGCTGTGGCAGCAGTAGCAGCAGCCAGAGGCGCATTGAGGGACGCACAAACAGCAGCTTGGGCCAACAGCTCCAGGGCGCAGCGGCAGGCTTGGCTTCATCATGGAGAGCAGCCGAGCTCACACATTACTAGTCAGCTGGCAGCAGTGCAGCGGGGGGGTCAGTCTCGCAGAGTGATTGCCCTGCGCTCTGCCGCCGGCAACTTTGTATGGGAGGGGGCAGGCCCTGCCTCAGTTGCGATTGCACAGTGGGCAGGGGTCAGCAGGCAGCCGCAGGTGGATGCAACAGCGCAGGCCGAAGTGCTGGCAGCAGTGCGCAGCCGCCCCCGGCAACCTGCGGATGCTGACGGCAGTCCTGATGTGACAACAGCAGAGATCAAACAGGCGCTTGCGGCATGCAAGCCAGCGTCATCGCCGGGGTTGGATGGGTTGCCAGCAGTGTTTTACAAGCATTGCCAGGACCTTCTGATTCCTGTTTTGGCCCAGGTTTTCAGTGCTGTTGGTGCTCTGGCCGCCACCCCCGTGGGATTCTTGGATGGGGTGATTGTGGGTATTTTCAAAGCTGGCGACACTACCTTGGCTGCTAATTACCGACCTATCACGCTGTTGAACTTGGATTACCGTTTACTTGCACGGATCCTGGCGAATAGGCTGCAGGTGGTGTTGGGTGGTGCTATCGCCCCCACTCAGACAGCTTTCTTGAAGGGCAGGCGGATCGGGCATAACATCATCACTGTCCAGCTGCTGATGCATGCCGTGCCCAGCGATAGTGGTGTGGTGGCGGCCTTGTTGGATTTTGCCAAAGCATATGACACCATCGACAGGCAGTTTTTACTGGATGCTATGAGTGCAATGGGTGTGGGTGCCGGCTATTGCTCCTGGGCTAAAACATTGCTGACTGCCACACGTGCTTGTGGCTTGATCAATGGTTTCAGGTCAGAGCAGCGGGTGTTCAAAGCCGGTGTGCGACAGGGGTGCCCGTTATCACCGCTCCTGTACCTGTTTGTTGGTGAAGCATTGCTCCGTTTTTTGGCGTCCAAGGGGGTTGGCGTCACAGTGCTCGGCCACCGCCTGTGTGCTACACAGTTTGCGGACGACACTCAGGTGTACCTGCCTTCAGTGGATGCAGTGCAGCCGTTTTTGATACACATGCAACGCATGGCTGCTGCATCCGGCCAACAACTCAACATGCAAAAGACCAAACTTCTCCTAGTTGGGCGAGCAGTGCGCATGCAGTTCCAGCAGCAGCAGCAACAGCAGCAGCAGCAGCAGCAGCAGCAGCAGCAGCAGCCCGCGCCAGTTGCCTCGCAGCTTACTCCAACCTTGCAGGCTAATGTGCTGGGGGTGTGTGTTGGGGCATCTTCCCCTCTCAGTTGGGAGGAGAAAGTGCAGGGAGTTGAAGCAGCCTTGACAAGGTTGTCCCGCGTAAAGGCGCTGTCCATTTTTGGCAGGGGTATGGGCAGTGCATCATACGGGGTTAGCAAACTCTTGTATGCTGCGGAATTCTCAGACCTGCCTTCCGCGCAACAGTGTCAGCATCTGCAGGCCAAGGTGGCCAAGTTGGTTGACAGGGGGTTGGCACCCTCGGATGTCACTAGAAAGTTCACCGGCATTCCTGCGCGACTTCTTGTTGGCAGACCAGCTGATGGTGGCTTTGGTGTGTTGCCTTGGTATGAGCATATGGTTGCTCGACATGCGTGGTGGGGGGCGTTCTTTGCTACTGCGCCTCATGATACAGACATTCCATGGGTCAACATTGGCAGAGCTTGCCTGCGCTCCAAGTGTTGTTGGTGGGGCCCTCTGGCTCTTTTTGACTGCGCAGCTGACACCCAATCACCAGCTGAGTGGGCTGGGGTGCCGCCGCCACCTTTGCGCCGCATGATCTCTGGGCTGCAAGCACTGGGGGATGTGTGTGATGTGCAACAGCAGCAGCAGCAGCAGCAGCAGCAGCAGCAACCGCAACAACAACAGCAACCACAGCAACAGCAGCCAGCGCTGCCGCTACAACAGCAGCAACCGCTGCTGCTACAGCAGCAGCAACCGCTGCCGCCACGGCAGCAGCAACGCTGCCGCTACAGCAGCGGCTAACGCTGCCGCAACAGCAGCAGCAGCAGCAGCAGCAGCAGCCATTGCAGACGCAGCCGCCCCTGCCTCCAGGGCAGCCGTCCCCAGGTTTGGGTCAATTGCGCCAGCAGATGGCTGTTCTTTCCAGTGCCCCGGTTCTACAGCCTGGGCCTTGGTGTGCTCTGGCCCCTGTCTTTGCCAATTGTTTCCTGCTTGGGGGTATCCCTGGTGCTAGGCCGGGTGGTTTGCATGTGTTGCCTGTTCCGCCGGCTAGAGCTGCATTCTACTACACGGGCGGGAAGGTCAGGCCCACCATTCGTACACTTGGGGATTTGATTAGGTCTCATCGTGTGATTGAACGTATGGTACAAGCCAAACTGCCCCACCCTCTGATCCCATGCAGCAGCAGCAATGCTGAGGGCGAGTTTGATGACCTCAACTTGTTGCTGTATAATGTGCCTCTTGCATGGACTCAAGCTGCTGCAAGCGAGGCAGCAAGAGCAGGGTGGCCAGCTGTTCTGCCTTCTGCTCCTGCAGTGCCATCTGAGGCAGAACAAATTGTTGAATGCATGCTGGTGTCACGGCTTGGCTGGTATCTGTTGCCTGCAGGCAAGCCCTGCTCCATCAGGCGGCTGTCCGTGAAGACAGCTACCGCCTTGCAGCTGCGTAATTTGCGTGTTGAGCAGCAGGCTCGGAAACGTCAGTTTGTGGTCCTTGCACTCAATAACTCAAATTCAGCAGCGACTAGGGATGGTGTTGGTAGTGTGACCGCTGCGCAACGTAAACTGTGGAAGTTGCGCTGGGATAACCGCATCAAAGAGGTGTTCTGGCGTGTGGTGTTGAATGGTGTACCTACTGCTGCTCGAATGCCGGGCGTGCAGCGTGCTTGCTTGTGTGGTGCGTGCATGCCTGGGTATGACCACCATTACTGGCACTGCCCTGTTGCGCAAGCGGTGGTACAGTCCATAGTGGAGAATTTGCCTACAGCATGGTGCACTCGCACGCCTGGATCCTCAGCTTTAAGTATGCAGCATATTTGGCTCATGCAACCGCCGCATGGTGGGCGGAGTGTGCTCACATGCGTGTGGCGTGTCGTGTGTTTGGCGGCCTTCAATGCTATGGATGTTGGCAGGAGGGCAGCCAACCTACAGCATGTGCTAAACAGGCAGCATGACCTTGTTGCCAGTCCAGCAGGTGGCCCTGCCCGGGCGCCACCTGCTGACCAGCAGCTTATCACTCAGTTGTTGCAGCCTGCTACTCCCTCAGCTGCGCAACTGGCTCATAATGAGGCAGTGAGGCAGCACAGAGAGCAGCAGCAGCTACAGCTTCAGCAGCGGCGACAGCAGGAGCTTGATGAGCTGGTGCAGACGAAGAAGAAGAAGGCGGTGGCTAGGTTTTGGGAGCTGCTGGTTGACTTCATAGTCATCAAGGCGACACCCTTGACCTGGCTGGATATTGTGCCAGCTGATCACCCCTTTTTACGCGTGGTTGAAGGCCGGCTGCAGCTAGCACCAAGAAGGGACTTGGCCTCTGCGTCATAGCATGAATTGGGGTTATTTCTTACATCCTCTGCTCTTTGATCCGTTTTGCTACATGTGGTTGCATGTCTTGTGCTGTTAGTACTCTCATGCAGCCTGTGTCAGCCAGTAGGTGTGTTGGGCAGGTGCCATTGCCAGGGGTGTGGCCTTGCCAGACACATCAGTAGGGTGGCAGGTGCCTGTGGTGCCACGGCGCTGCGGGTTATGCTGTTGCTTTGTGCGCGTTCTAGTAGCAGAGAGTTATGATCATGTTGATCATCATGTTGTACAATGTCTTCAACACCTGAAGCAGGAGCACCGAGGTGCCCAGTACCTGCTAGTTGTTGCCATGTCTGCATGTTCCAATCCTATTTCGCTGACGTTGACACCTTTTTGTTCCGTCCTGATGATTTTTCTCTGCGCAGAGTTTGTGTTATTTTGGGTGAGGAAGCTGCAAATTGCTTCTCTGAGGCTTTTTGTGGTTTATTCTCGTGTCCTGCGCGCTGCAGTCCTCGAAGTGTTCCGTTTCCAACGTGCACACCCATGTAACTCTCCTCAACTAAACCAACTACGCATAGAGGCACAAGCCTCCCGTTACAGTTTCGGCATTTGGCCATGCATGCACAGCCGCCTTCCTTACTCCACGCAGTATTGCCCCCACAAGTGTACCTCCAGAGGAGAATCGTGTCAATGGAAATCAAGTGCTGCCAACAGTGTCAGTGACGGCATGCAGTGCTAAAAGTGCACAGGGCCGCCATGCACTTCCGGCACTGCGAGCAGGCTGGGCTCTCAAGTCACTACACCACCCCGGGCGTCACCCCGTTAAGGGTGATGAGGACTAAAGGCAACAAGAGGGTAACTGAGCAGCAAAAGACTGTAGGGCTGAGAATCAGACACTGCAACCACATACTGCAGTGGCATGCTAGTGGCTATCAACAAAGCCGGACAACCTTGAACTGACCAGGGGCAAGGATCAAAGCAACAGCAACAATGCACGCTCAGAAGAAGGGTGGCAGTAGCAGCGGCAAACCATGTTGCACCAACCCCGGCTGCACCATGACATGGCAGGGCCCTGGGGCAATGACAGGACATGAAGCAGCTGCACCATCACAATCAACCACGGGATGCAAAGCACTGAGTAAGTGAGACCAGGCAAAAGGCTAGAACAACACCAAAGTAGGACAACAATGTAGGGGCGTAAACAGAGTGCTGCCCAGACACACCTACGCCCCAGCACAGCGTCCAATATGTGATGCCATCAGCCCGCTCCAAACAGAGACTGCCTGGAGAGAAAAAAAGGGTAAAAGATGGCTACTGATCATTAGACCAGGCCAACACCCTGCCAACAGCAGTATAACAGAGCTGCCAGAACCAACACCTGCCTTCCGGCGCAGGCCACCCTAAACCAAGCCCAACTGCCTGCTGAAACCGTACACAGCGAGACTGTTGCTGCCAGACTCTGGAGCATGCAGCGACATGGCAGAGCTCTGCCACACTGTTGCTGCTGCTGCTGCTACTGTGTCAGGGGCCTGCTAGCGGCTGTCGCATGCTGCAGCGCGCCAGACAGAAACACGATACTGCAGATGCTGCGTACTCGAGGACGGCTGCACGCCTTAAGGACGTCAATCCAGCAGGGGCTGCAAACCTTCGATGCTGCTCCGACACCAGCCTGCAATGGCGCAGGGCTGCAACAAAGAACCCGCGAGATGAACCTCTGAAATTCCAGACGATGTCGAGAAGGCAGCTAGGCGGTATCGGAGGTGCCAGAGAAGCGGCACCAACGACTGCACACGTCAGACTGATGCTGCTCGCCTAGTGCAAGGTCCAGGAGCTGCCAGCCCGTCAAAAGAGCTGACTGCTTTAGATCTAGCACTGTAAGGCCGCTGCCGGTCTTCTATGCTGTCGCTTGCGACTCGCGGGCCGCGCCCAGCAAAGGCCGGGTGGGCAAAGCAGAGCCGGAGCAGTTTAATGCCTTACTCAGGGCAAGGTTGAGGAGATTGGTTGAGGAGAGTTACATGGGTGTGCACGTTGGAAACGGAACACTTCGAGGACTGCAGCGCGCAGGACACGAGAATAAACCACAAAAAGCCTCCGAGAAGCAATTTGCAGCTTCCTCACCCAAAATAACACAAACTCTGCGCAGAGAAAAATCATCAGGACGGAACAAAAGGGTGTCAACGTCAGCGAAATAGGATTGGAACATGCAGACATGGCAACAACTAGCAGGTACTGGGCACCTCGGTGCTCCTGCTTCAGGTGTTGAAGACATTGTACAACATGATGATCAACATGATCATAACTCTCTGCTACTAGAACGCGCACAAAGCAACAGCATAACCCGCAGCGCCGTGGCACCACAGGCACCTGCCACCCTACTGATGTGTCTGGCAAGGCCACACCCCTGGCAATGGCACCTGCCCAACACACCTACTGGCTGACACAGGCTGCATGAGAGTACTAACAGCACAAGACATGCAACCACATGTAGCAAAACGGATCAAAGAGCAGAGGGCAAAGAAGAAGAACCCCCAGGGTTGTCAACCCCTGGTTGGGTATCCCGCTTTCCATGTTAATTCATGGAGTCAACCGACTACGTCGGCCGGAGGCAACGAATCCATTCCCCCTGTGTTTAACGGGACTCTTCTGCCGGCAATCCGGCAGCCCACCGCTGGTTCTTCTGTCGGGGTAAGGGGCAAACCTCCGAAATCCCCTTACCACCCAACTATGCCGCAACCGAGAATCGATCCGGGAACCGAATCGTCTGGGGAGGGCGACACAGGAGGGCCGGCCAAGTTTTTT
This sequence comes from Scenedesmus sp. NREL 46B-D3, assembly GCA_014080715.1. NCBI lineage: Eukaryota > Viridiplantae > Chlorophyta > Chlorophyceae > Sphaeropleales > Scenedesmaceae > Scenedesmus > Scenedesmus sp. NREL 46B-D3. The sequence goes on along the minus strand of JACERP010001326.1, from coordinate 13,374 downwards.
GCAGCCGCCGTTCCGACCCAGAATCGAACCTGGGACCTAACCCAGGCCCTGGTTGAGAGCCAGCCTCTCTAACCACTGAGCCACGTGTTTAACGTCCCGCCGGACTAGCAGAGGGCAAGCAGCAAGCAGGCGGTCTACAGAGCGCTCCACTCATATAGCGAAATCGTACTCGGCTACACATCGTTTTAGGGATTCCCGTTACAGTTGGTAGCTGAGATAGGCTCTCGTAGCTCAATGGTTAGAGCGTTCCATTCGGAATCCGGGGTCACTCCAGGTGCGAGAGGTCACAGGTTCGAACCCGACTAGAGGCGCATTGCCCGGAGGTCAATACTTGGCCGGGGAGGCCTGTAACGGGAGGCTTGTGCCTCTATGCGTAGCCGTTACTGTATATATATAGGCGTCTGCAACTCCTTTAGTAGGGCAAAATCCCCTAGATTGGCAAGCCATTTTGGGTCGCCTGTTACAGCGAGTGTCAATGTAACACTGGCCACCAAACTCGAACCCCCTGCACGCACCAGTGCGTGGGGTGCACCATAAAATGACGATAATACGCGCTAATGTCCAGCCTGGCCATAAACGCATGGGGGACCAACAACGACAAGGCGTCTTCCAGGGAGTCCCAGGAGTACTCGACATAAACCTGAGCATCATTCACGCTGGCACCCACCGGGACAGAGTGATCATGAATGACGCGCAAACCACCATCCGACTTGGGTACAGCCCCAAGCGGATGAAGAAACCGTGGCGGAGAGGGCACAGGGATAACCCACCCCTGCGCAACCTCATCAGCCAACAAACCAGAAATCACACCCGCCGCCTCTAGGGCAGAGGAGTAATTGACCAAGTGATACGGCGACACCGCGCACATATCAGGAACCAACGGAACACCATTATGAGTCACACCCATAAGGAAAACACGATCACAGTCGTGGACCAAGAGAGAGTCGAACAACGCAGCGTTCAAGGGCCGACGGGCCCAAGCCTGCTGCTGCCACGCCGGCAGCTCGGACTCAACCACGTGATACGGCGACACCGCGCCCATATCAGGACACCATTATGGGCCACACCCATAAGAAAACCACGATCACAGTCGTGAACCGAGAGAGAGTCGAACAACGCAGCGTCCAAGGGCCGACGGGCCCAAGCCTGCTGCTGCCACGCTGGCAACTCGGACTCAACCACGTGATACGGCGACACCGCGCCCATATCAGGACACCATTATGGGCCACACCCATAAGAAAACCACGATCACAGTCGTGAACCGAGAGAGAGTCGAACGACGCAGCGTTCAAGGGCCGACGGGCCCAAGCCTGCTGCTGCCACGCCGGCAGCTCGGACTCAACCACAGGGGGCGCCAGCGCAGCGGTGGTAGCGCTGGCTGGATCCAACGTAGCACACGGCGGCAGGCCATCGGGACTGCCAGAGAAACGTAACGCGCCAGCAGGGCACTCAGCAGCCGCCGGGCGCCACTGCCAGCCACGAAACACACGCACCACCTCGTCCAAAGAACACGCGTAGTCAAAATCAGCACCCAGCACAGAGACGATATGACCAATGTACGGCTGCAACGAGGACACATCGCACACGCGCGGCGTGCCGGCCTACAGACGGGTAGACCGGCAGGCCGAACTCAGTGGAAGCCACTTAGTTGGCGGGGCCACCGCCGGCCGCGGCAGCCTGCTGCGGGCGCTGGCACTGGTGGCGGGGATGCGCAGCGGTTACTCCGGCCCGGTGACAGGTCTGACAGACGTGCGGGGCCTTGCAGTCCTTCAGGGCGCAGCCGGCCTCGCTGTTGTAGTGGCGGCAGGGGCCCAGGGGCCGCTGCTGCTGCTGCTGCCGACCGCATGGCTGCTGCTGCTGCTGCATGGCAGCCACTGCTGCTGCTGCTGCTGCTGTGATGGTCTCCGCGACCACCTCCACGCGGAGCTGCACCGAGGCCTGCACCAAGGCCTGCACCAAGGCCTGCAGGAACAAGGCCGGCACCAAGGCCTGCATCAAGGCCTGCACCAAGGCCTGCACCGAGGCCTGCACCAAGGCCTGCACTAAGGCCTGCACCAAGGCCTGCACCAAGGCCTGCACCAAGGCCTGCACCGAGGCCTGCACCAAGGCCTGCACTAAGGCCTGCACCAAGGCCTGCAGGAACAGCTCCGTGACTGGCAGGGCGTCCCAGGGGCATGTCTGCAGCCGGGGCTGCAGACACTGCTGAAGCTGCTGTGGCTACTGCTACTGCTGCCATTGCTGCTGCTGCCACTGCTGCCACTGCTGCTGCTGCCACTGCTGCTGCTACTGCTGCTGCTGCTGCTGCTGCCACTGCTGCTGAGGAGCAGCGTAACGAACGAGTCAGTCATGATCGGCAGATCAGGACTGAACCAAACGTGTGACCGCGAGCAGCGCAGACGAGCGGAAAGCAAACAGCTGAACGCAACACAGCCCAACCAATGGCGTGTTGCGTGAAGCAAACAGACGCTGAACACAGCGATTGACCAACCTAAATGTGGCAATGCACGCATGCGACAACAGTAAACCAAATGACACTGTTATATAACACGCATGCTGCCCACAGTGGCTACGCCACTGCCAAACCAATAATCATGTATGTTTATTCCACGACAAATCCATCAGGATGTCTTGAACACATCCTACATAATCCGGCTCAGGGATCACCGTGTGCCTCACTTGGGCACCACGCCGACAGGGAGCCTGTAACACTGCTCGAGAGGACACGCATCAATGGCTGCCTCAAGCAATCATATTTGTTTTTTCTCATATCATATCTTGTCGTGCTGCGTGGCCGCATGTGGCTGCTAGCTGAGCTGCAAACGAGCTGAAGCTATAACGGGCTTTCCCGAAGCTGTAACGGGCCATCCCGGGGTTGGTCTTGTCCACACACCACCAAAGAGGAACACACCACCAAAGAGGAACACACCACCAAAGAGGCTGCGAGCACCAGCAGCCTATGAGTGGACATGCTGGCAGGCCAACAGATCTAACACTGTCTGTGACACAAGTCAAAGCCTGACAGCAATCCACACAATGACACAGATCGCATGCTACAGAAAGGAGTTGGTGTACTGGGCCACTACAGGCCTCCACAGTGCAAACTGTAATGTGGCGTTTCAGCAGCGTTTCAGCCAAGGCGTTTAAAACGCGTTTAGAAACGAAACTTTTCGAATGAAACGTTTCAACTGAAACGTTTAGTGCAACTATAGGTGTAGGCAACTTTATGAGCTGTCAGCTTTCAGAGATGGTGATATCCAGAAGTCCCCAAACATTGCTGCAAGCGCAACATGGCCGCTATGATCATCAATCCAGGAACTGGGTATCGCCTACCTCAACATTGCTGGTAGTAGGTATCATGTATGTGAGAGGACACGGCACTTATTGGTATGTGCGCAAGTGACAGCCAGCCCACACTCTATTGCCAGCTACACAATGCACTGTTCGTCCAGACACTGTACAGTGCAGGGCGATGCACACATCTCATCTGATCTGGGTTGATTGCTGCTGGAAATGATTCAACACATGCTGCGCCCCGTGGCTTTTAGGCTCAACTTTAAGGCTCATGATCAACAGACTCATTGACAACCTTTAGTCTTGACCACTGTTTGCGCATGACTGTGTTCCTTGAATCTGTTGGTGTTGAACATTCGTATGCGAGTGCACAATGCATTTCTTGAAAATGCATTGTGCACCATCGAGACTCACAGCCGTGCCTGCTAGACAATGGCTACATGGGCAGTGCAGAAATAGCCTCGCACGGCAATTCCTGGTACTATCCCTATTTATTTCAATTTTTTGGAGCAGCAATTGTTGAGAGCACCAACGCTGTACAATATTGGCGGCTGCTCAGGGTCGGCGAACGTGAAGGCGAACCTCTGTCAGATTGTCAGGGCAGTTTTCGTGCCTTGTTCGTGTGCAGCCCTGGGTCAGTCCTTAGCTAATGCAACTGAAAAAGAAACCTTGTTCCTGCCAGTAGCCACAAATTAAACTACTCCGTTGGACTTGACAGCCTCACCCTGTTGGCTCAACAAGACCTCACGAGCCCTTGGTCTTCTGTGTTAAGTTAATAAAAGAGAAATACACTTTTGGAGGCGTACGATCATGGCTTAGCCATTGCGGGTGGCGATGCATCAGCAACAACCTCTTCCACGGCGCACTTGCCTGGTTTTCTGGCTAATATTCCTGCTGTACAGTGAACATGTTGTTGGCACAGGTGAGGTCACAGGGCATTCAAGGGTTGGATCGGACAGTGGATGTTCCCAATGCCTTCTTGATTGCTTGCCATCCGCGTCACTGTTTCTTGCTGAAGCTGTTGAAAACCTTTGTTCATACTAACGTGTGCTTGTTACTGCTGCGTGTGCAGTTACGGGCCATCGGGCAACAGCAGTGCTGCCAGGCAGCCGAGCTCTGCAAGCAGCATCAGATGCAGACCCCGCAGCAGTACTGCCATACTCAAACACAGCGACGCTGCTGCCAGGTCCTGATAAAGCAGCAGCAGCATGGCCTGACAGCAGCAGCCTGCAGGCAGAGGTACCACTGCGGGGCGACTTGACCGTGGTTGGTGGTCCAGCAGCAGGAGCAGTGGCTGATGTTGCACTGCAGGACAGCGGTGACTCAAGTTACCCTGCAACTTCTGAGCAGCAGCAAGCAGCAGGCAGTGGCTCTGATGTGACTGGTGACACATCAGCTGCACTGACGCCTGACGCTGCAAGCCGTGGTCCGGTGTTCAGCCTTGAGCCCAGTTCTCTGGAGCAGCAGCAGCAGCAGCAGCAGAACACCTTGGAGCGCTCGGGCCTTGTGCTGAGTAGCAGTCAACTGCAGCTGTCAGCGTATGAGGTGCTCGCAGGACAGCAGCTGTATGCCAGCCTAGACCTGAGCACCCTGGGAGGCCTTGCAGGCGGCAGGGCAGTTAAGTTCACTGTTGTCGGGTCGGGCACATCAGGAAACAGCAATAACATTGACAGGGCCGTCAGCGATGGGGCTGATGGAGGCAGTGCTGAAGGAGCAAGTGACACAGGCGCAGGCAGCTCAGGGTCAGCATGCAGCCCAGATGCTGTGTTCACCAGCAGTGCTGGCATCGCAGGAACCACATGCAGCTTTGCACAGCCTGGAAGCTATGCAGTGGCTGTTACTTTGGAGGGTGCAAGCCCACAGCCGCTACTGTCAGGCACTGTAAACGTGCTCGCTGAACCAGCTGCATCAAGCACCCCAACTCCAACACCTGGTGAGTTGAGGAAACTTCTACGCAGTCTGTATCAGTGTTTGGTGGGTGCATTGCACACACACAGCTCTTGTGTTTGTGACACACAATCCTTGCATCGCATGCCATGTGCCACGGGCAGCAGTGCTGTAGCACGTTATTGCACATGTCTTGTGTGGCACGCCAGGCAACCCTCCTGCTCTGGACGCCACATGGACGCCGTGTTGGTTTAAGGCCGTTGCTCAAGTCAACGCTGTTGAACTGCTGGTTTTATGCAACACTGCAGCGGCGGACCCTGAGCCAAGCAGCAGCAGCAGCAGCAGCTTGGCGCCACTTGAGCTCAGGGCAGCGCAGCAGGCGGCCCCCCCGCCATCACCCGCAGCAGTCTGGCCTGCCTCCGGCGAGGCTGCACAGCTTGCGCAGTGGAACTACGTCACTCCTGTACCATCACCAACACTGGCGCCAACCGACTTGATGAAAGTCAGCAGCACCAGCACCGGCAAGCCGCAGCAGCTGCTGCCAATCAAGGAGATTGCATGTCACTTTGATCCTGAGCGGGGTTTAATAACAGGGTTGAGGTACAGCAGGTCCACCGAGGACGGACAGCTGCTGACAAGGCGCGTTGGCAAAACAACCAGCAGGCTCACCAGAGTAGTGTCACTGCGAAACTCGCAGTACATCACCGCACTCAATGTGAGCTTCACAAGCAGGGCTGTGCTTGCACTCAAGTTCCATCTGAACAACGGTGACGTCCGGGCCTGCGACGTGACACATGCAGTGTACGATGCACCTTCGCAGCTGCGCGGGGCCAAGGTAACCGTGGCAGCGGGCAGTGTATCAGCTGTGCAGGCGCGTGTGGCAGCGATGCTGGCAGCTGGCATGTACGACGCAGGGTATCCGATGTATGAGCAAGGCGCGGAGTACCCGGCCTCGGAGCCCATCTTGTCGCAGTACAGCTATGGTCCCACTGATTTGATGGGGAAGCCTGCTGGCCTTGCCTCAATCCTTGTTACGCCGGACCCACGGAACAGGTGGGAGGCCAGACACATCAGCATCACTCAGCAATCAGGCCTTGCAGCGTCTTGCACCAAAGTGTATCAGGGAGGGATTCAGCAGCTGGCCAGTCAACAACCGTGTCGAGGTGGCGAGGTGCACTGCTGAGACAGCCGCGGGCTTGCCCGCTGGACACAGCAGCACATGCTGTGCGGGTAGGGTGGCTGCCGATGCTGCTGAGCAGCTGTACTGCTGGTTTGTCATCCTTGCTGCAACTCATTGCTGCTGCTGCTGCTGCTGCTGCTGCTGCAGGTACATGCGCTGGCTGCCTGCCGGCCTGCCTGAGCCGCGCAGGCGGCGGCTGGCAAAGCTGAAGCTGCACTGGACAGCAGCAGAGGAGCAAGTGCTGGTCGCAGTGTCTGCGTCACACGCCACGGAACGTGAGCTGCTGCTCAGCAAACACGCAGCTGCACATGAACCCTGTCAGCAGCAGCACATGAGCAGCAGCAGCGGCCGTTGACAAGCGCTTCGCACTGCGCATGCACCCACACAGCAAGCAGCATTAGCATGGATACACACGTGCTACCACGCCCGAGCAATCAGCCGCCAGCCTCAGCATCCAACGCTTGCTTTGGCCCCATCTAGACGGCCGCACGCTGCGCATGCTGCTGTGGCATTTCCCACGCACCGACCATGCGCTTGAAGGCGGGCGTGCTGCGTCTCACGCTGTGCCGGCTGCCGCCTGCTGCCTGTGCAGGGGAGTGCTCCTGGTGGCCCTGCAGGGACTGCCACGGCTACTGGGTCGCGCGCAACTGCTGCTGCTGGTCTGTGGTGCCGGGCCAAGGCACCGGCGGCGGGCCCAACGGCCGCCCACAGCCCAACCCCGGGTCAACCCACAAGCCCCGCAGGTCGCCGCGCCCGCGCCCGCGACGCTCCCCCCGGTTCCCGTGGCTGCGCCCCAGCCCCCCACCCCAGCCCGGGAGGAGCCCGCAGCCGCCGAGCCCACCCAGGCCCCCTCGCCCCTCCCCCCGCCCGCCCCCCCGGTCCCCGCGGCCTCCGCGGCCACCACCCAGCCCCAACCCCGGCAACAGCACCGTGCCAAGCCCCAGGCCCCGGAGTCCGAGCCCGAGCCCACGCGGCCCGAGCCCGAGTCCGCCGGTGTCCTCTCCTCGCCCGTTGCCGCAGCCGTCGACGTCGCCGGATGCGCCCGACCCAATTGAGTCGCCCGAGCCAGAGGTGCCCAGCAACTTCACGATCTCCTTCGCGTCGCGGGGGCAGCGCGCGTGCGTGGAGCCTGTGTCGCCGCTGTTCAAGGCGCGCGCGTTCCAGTACGCGATGATGAAGCTGGCAAGCTCAGGGTTTGCACAGGACTATGCAGTGCTGATGGGGGACTGCACTTGCCAGTTGGACGCAACACAGAGGGTGAGATTGCAAGCAGTGACTGAAAGAAGGAGAGTGTTGGCAGGACAGTATGACGTGAGCATGGCGCGTCCAATGTCCTGTCATCTTGTGAAATCCTGCCCAGACACAGGCTGCTTGCAGTTGCGCATGCTCTGCCTGCTCTCATGCGTGCTGGCCGCCCACTTCAGCGTCAGATGCTGACCCCGAATGCTGAACCCTTCACCCTGTCCACCGCTACTTGCAGAATATTCCCATCTATTCCTGTGAGGCGGCATTGAACGTCAACAACCCAGAGGTGGGCGGCGCCCACATCATCGCTGAGTACGTGGCCATGGACATCGACACATCCGGCCCCTTTGCGTGCATTGACGAGCTCCAGCCATGGTGCCAACAGGCCGAGGAGTACCCGACATCAGCATGTGCAGCGTTCCCGTCACAGCCTGGCTACATCTGCAAGATCGAGCCGCCGCCCGATCCCCTGCCGATGCCGATCGTGTTTGTTGACGAGGGCAACAAGTGCAACGCGAGCGCGCAGCTGAGTGCGGCGCAGCAGGCCTCGCTGAGGGAGTACGTGTTCAAGTTCACCGCAGGGCTCGGGCTGGTGCTGACGTACCAAAACTTCACATGCCAAGAAGGCGGGGTGAGCAAGGCTCTGGTGGCTGTACATGCGGCCACGCTGTTTGATACGTAGATGCATCTGTGCACAGCAAGAAGTGACACACACAAGAAGAGCCACTCCCAACCACAAGTGGCCAGGTTACATACAATGTGATGTGTCCTTCCAGCTCTGTGCATGCTGTGTGCTGTGCTCAGGCCGGTGGCAGCGCTGACCTGCAGCCTGCAAGCTTAAGCCTGCCATGCTGAGTGTCGTGTTTTGCATTGATCAGATCAGTTGAGCAAGTAGGCTGAGTGTTTGGCGGCAGCCAAACTTCGGCTCTGCCCTATCAGCCCCTGCATCCCTTCTTCTGCGAACAGCACATAATGTGCTGCTTGCGGCATTGGCAGGTGCCCTGCCTTGGTTCCTGTGCTCGCTGCTCACCGCAACTCCGCTGCTCTGCCACTGCCGTTGCCGCTGCTGCTCAAACACATGCTGCTCAACACGCACAGGGCAACGCATTCTACCAAGCCACCTTCCTCCTGGAAGCCGGCGTTGACGTCGACATCTACACAGGCAGCGACAACATCGTGGCCGGCATCAACAGTAGGCCCAACCTGTGCCAGACTGCCAACCCGCCGGCCTTCTGCAGCGCCGCGCCCTTTGCCGCCGCGATGGTGTGCACCGTCAACGAGTACGATCCCCGCGCGGTGTATCGCTGCCCCAACGCTGCGGCCAGCGCACAAGTCAGCTTTGGGTTGGCAATCCCTGCCTGCGACTGCGCAGCCCTGCCGGACAACCCCACCTACCAGCGCAACGTGGCGGTGTGGGTGACAAACATGATGGTGCAGAATGCCCTGAGCGCTGCCATCAGTGTGCCGGAGGGCAAGTGCATACAGCAGGATGCGGTGAGTGCTCGCTCTGCTGCTGTCTGCAATTGGTGAGGCTTCAGGACGGCTGCTGGGTTGAGCATGAGGAGGGATCCACAATATCCGCCAGGTTTTGGAGCATGCTTGCAGGCAATGCAATGTGCTGGCGGCAAGTCTAGGGTGTGCATGCTGGACAACATCAAAGGCACAGGCAGCAACGATCACGCACATCTGTGCCCTTTGATCAATCAGAATTGCGCTTGAGAGCTGTTCTGCTGCCTTGCATCATTTTCTGCTGCATGCAGACCACCTGCCAGTATGAGTACCGTGTGCGGGCGCAGCCGCTGGACGAGTGGACAGACGCGTTTGCGGCAATCCAGACCATTGCCACAGACACCACCATCAACCCGCAGCCTTGCTGGCCTGCTGAGTTGAATGCTGGCTGGCCCTTCTGCCAGTACTGGCAGCGCGTCACAGCGTGTGCATCATCACCTTGGGACCCCACCAAGGACCTGGTGTGTACCATCTTGCCCACTGACGATGGCGGCTGAAGCAGTGGAGGGTGAGGCGAAGGCAGTGTACCCTTGACCCTGAAGGTGAACGCAACTAATGGTTATCAAGCCCCCAACCCTGCATGGTGGCATGTCGCAGAGCTGCATCCTGGAAGCCTGCTGAGCCATGAGCCCGCTTGCCTGGCAGGTGGGGTTTCTGCTCCAATGTGCTGCTGTGTTTGCACTGTGCTCTGGACAAGTGCACTGCGTGCATGCTGCGCCGTGCCACGCAACGGCAGCACGCACGACGTGGCTGCTGATTGTATGCATGGTAGTTGGGCAGTGCATGCTTCACCATCAAGGCCTTGCCGTGCACAATAATAAGCGCCTGTGCGGGGTGCAGCACCTGCTGCGGTGATGTATGCATTAACAGCAGGAGGCGCTGCCCCCATTGAGCAGCAGCAGCAGCAGCAGCAGCAGCAGCACCAGCGCGTATTGGTGGCGCGGCATGCTCTGCTGGAGAGGGGATGCTGGCAAGGTGCAGTTGTTGTGCTGGGATGTGCTGGCTGTGTTGCGTTGGTGTGCGCACGATGTGGGGCTCAATGCAATGAGTTTGCGTAAGAACAGAAAATGGTGTGGGTGCATAGCTGCAATACACTGTGCAGTATGTGGGACCCAAAGGATGATGTTTTCCCGAGGCGTGTGATGCAATGGTTGTGGGATGGATGCATACGGGTTTGGGTGGGTGTGGGGCATCCTTCTGCTGCTACCAGGCTGATGAGTCGTCACCTCTGCTGCCATACATTGCCTCAGCTCGTGATACTGACCGATATGTCGGCAGCTCAATGTGCAACCTGCTTATGTTGCAACGCTGGGCATGCAACAGCTGGAGGCGTCTCTCCTAGCTCACACATGCGGGACGCATACAAGCTGATAGCTCGGCTTAGGTTTAAGGGCCTTGTGCTGTACATTGTGCTAGCCTTCGTGCAGCCTAGCATATGTGTGTTGGGGTTGTGGGTTTCATCCTTTTATATATGCTTTGGCGTCCATTGTCGCCAAAGAAGCGGCACCTGCTGTTCACTGGTGTGTTGGCTGCAGCACTGCAACGACATCGCAGTGTGAGCTGGCAGTGCCGCCGCAAGCACAAAGTGCATGGCACAGCCACTGCAAGAGGGTGGAGGGTGCAGCCAATATTGTGTGGGTGCAATCAACTTACCGATCATCTTCAACAACACAATAGCCAATCAGCATGTGCTGTGCCTGCAGTGTCTGCACATCTGCTGTGCTGTTTGTGTGGTACATGGCCATGCAAGCACTCGGGTGGGGCTGCTGTTTGACGCTGCGCTCATCACAAGCGTGCCGCACGCAATATATTGCACTGCTATGGTAGTACGCTGTTGTGCGCACGCTGTTCTGTCAACACCTGACCCAGTGCTTGCCACGCCGTAATGCTGCACCTGGTGCACCAGCCACTGCCAACAGTTGCTTTGGTATCCCAGTAATTGAATAATATGTTGTATTGTGTAATGGATGCCATGCGTCCTGTAGTATGCACTAGCCATTGTATATGTGTGCTCTGGGCAGTTGAGCTGTTATCTCTGGGCCACCCTGGGTGGCTGCTTACAGCTGCCACCGGCTGGGCACAGCACATCAGTCTGTCTGCTTCGTTGTGATTAGACTGCAACTTGTTGCATTGGGGCACCGCGAGCCTGCATCCAGCTACAGCATTCTACCATAGGCAACGCCCGCGTTGCTTGTATGCGCAGTCCTGCATGAGGGGGTTGGGGTCTGCTTTTCCATGCTGCGCTCCAGTGCTGCTGCGTGTTACATTGGCGCAGCAGCCTGCTGTGGGCTCACTGCCGAGGCAGCTACAGGCTAGCCTGGTGGGGACCAACTGGTTATGTACTGCTGTGGCTGCTTGATTTGGAGGTCAGCTGATGGCAGCGATGCACGTGTTGAGTGTGACGAGCCACATGCTTGCTTCCGTGCGACCTGGCGCCGTCCTAGGCAGCAGCAACGGAGTTGGCAGCGACAGGTGCTTTTGAACACACTATCTGCCACATGGTGCAGCTGCCACATTGTCGCTGTATGTACGATTGCGATGCTGCAGCTGCAACTTGTCGGCAGTTGAACAAGGCGGCAGCCTTGGACAGCTGCTGCAACATGTGTTCCAGTACTGCCGACAGTGCTGTGTTTGTATGCTGTGTGCCTGCCAGCGTCCCCTGCACTGCTTATCAGAGCCAGCATTGCACAGCGTGTTGCTGCTGGCAGTCGCACAGGCAATGAAGGGGGTTCACTCCATGGTTGGCCTTGTTATGTTGCGTTGCCAGTGCGAAGCACTGTTGTACACTGTTCTGTTAGCAGCGCCAGCGTCCTCCATATCTGGTGTACTGCTGTGTCCCTCCAAGTTGGCGAAGTTGGCAGTGAACACGCACACCATGCAGCGGCTGAGCTTCAGCACTATCAGTGACACAGCGTATAGGCTGTGTGGGCACTGCCCACGCAGCTTGTATTGCGTGGCGCGCATTGTAGGATTGTGTCGTTCAACCTTGGCAGGCCGACTGCCCTTGGTGTGTTGGCTGTTGCGTTCTCCGTTTTGTTCCCACAGGGAAAACACGGCGGCCAGTTTCTGGACCGGGCCGGTCAGATGGTCTGAGGCAGATTATTCATGGTTTGCCGCAGTGGCCACCATGGTGGCTCTGTATTTGTGCACGTGGTGGCCAGCCTGGGTCTTGCAAAACGCACTGTGTGCCTGGCATGCATGGTATGCCTCGCCATAATGAGGCTCGAGCCTCAAGAGCTCTTCAATCAATCAGTTACTCGTTCCACAAGCAAGAGTGAAAGCCAAAAAAAGGGGAGCCGCTCCCTAACAACCTTCGGTGGTTTCCACCGGTGGCGCACGCCCATAAGCTAGGGCCAGATACGGCCAGAACCTTGAACGCAAGAGCGCTCGCTTGGCAGGTCTCTCATGCGATGATCACACCAAACCTTAACCAGTGATGGCCCAGAGCTGGACCACAGCGTCAGTGCACTCCCGCATGGGAGTAATCCTCCCACAAGGGCACTGCCAGCCCACACCAGCAATCATAAACGGCTCGCTAGAAAGTAGTAGAAACTTGATGCATCTGCTGTAAGCGTGTCAAGCGCTGCTATCTCATGAGTGACTGCTGCTGCCTGTAATAATCATTTTTCAGCCATGTAATTGCACAGTAGCAACGATTGCCGCGAGGCGCGTGGGCGCTAGCGTGCGTTTGGTGGAGGGGCTTGGTTGGCAGCTGCAGCACACACAGTAGCTTTTAATGTTGTTTAGTGGCTGATTTCCAAAACCGCAGCGTGCAGGGGCCAGCAGACAGAGATAAGGTAGATGGAAGCCGCCGAAGCCCGCTGCTGCCCTGCAACGTGCTCCTCACCGCTGCTTTCGCCGCATCTGGATTCAGAGTGTTTATCAGCACCCAATGCAGGCGGTGCAGCTACACAGGCTGGCGGGCTGGACGCAGCCCACCATGCTGTGGCCACAGCAGCTTGGCAAGACAAGTTGCGCTCAGACAAATTGGAGATGGCAGCAGGCTTGCCCTGCTAGCCCCTTGCCGGACTTCAGCGGATATCAGACCACGTTTTGGTTGATGCAAGTTGCAGCAGGGTCACCCTGCGGCACTGTTAGCAGCGGCAGCAGCAGCAGTGGGAGCAATAGTAGCAGCGGCAGCAGCAAGAGCAACGGCGAGGCAAGCAATGGCTTCAAAAGTGCAACAGTACACTTTCTTTGAAGATTGTCGTGTGATTTGATGTGGCTGAGTCATGTTGCACCTGCATGCACGCTGCTGGTAG
>JACERP010001325.1:0-22713 GCA_014080715.1 Scenedesmus sp. NREL 46B-D3 | reverse complement strand
GTCGTCTTCAGGTCCTGCCTGGCACTGTGAGTAGGCATACCGCTTGTCCCATGCGGGCACAGCTTTGGCATGTGTCCAAGTTGGCAGCAAGTACCGGGCTGCTGCAAGCATGCCAGCACTAGCTGCATCTTCAGTTGTGGCAGTGCATCGCAACCGTTGAGCACAGGCCTGCAGGCCATACGTCACGCGCAAAGAACTGCTGTCCCCTTTCGCCTTGAGCGCCGTTGTCCTTTCCTGCTGCCTGGCCATCACGGCAGTGCTCCTGCTGTTCCTGCTGTGTGTTCTGCCACGCTGTGACACTATTGCTGCTGCTGCTGCTGCTGCTGCTGCTGCTGCTGCTGTTGCTGCTGCAGGGTCTGCTAGGTGAGGAGAACATGGCTGTGCGCACCCACTTCCTGCAGGTGAGGACATTGCAGCTTTGCCAGCAGGTGTACTGCCGATGCTACATGTATTGGTGTTGTTAGAGAGATAGTGCAGTCACATGTTGTTTGATGTGCGTTGTTTGTGCACGGCCCATGCCTTCTTGTTGTCATACGGGTGCTGCTGGTTGCTGTCGTGTTGCCCTCTGCGCTGCCTTGTACGCGTGGAAGCCCAGCAGCCGCAGCAGCTGCTGCTGCACTGCATCTGTCTGCTGATGAGCTGCCACCACTGCTGCCGCTGCCAACTGGCAGGCACACCGCGTGCTGAAGCTGGGCAACAACACCATCGCCGGCATCGTCATGGAGAAGGCAAACGGCACAAACGTGGTCAAGACACTCCAGCGGGAGGGCTTCTGCAATGTGAGATGGAGGCGGTGGCTGCACTTTGCCAGGCATCTTCGTCTGAACAAATGGTTGAATGGGTTGCCGAATGCAGCGCTAGGCACCACTTAGCCAGTTGCATGCATTTGTGCCGTCGTTATCTTTGTTGCAACTGCCCATGTTGCAGTTGCCCATGTTGCAACTGCCCAGCAGCCAGCCGTGAAGTTCTGGTTGCTGGCTTTGTGCGGGATGTTAATACTGTTGCTACCGTGCTCTGCTGTGGCTCCTCTGGCTGCTGCTGCTCGTGCTGCTGCAGGTGCGATATGTGATTGCGCTGCTGCGTGACATGCTGGTGGCCCTGGATGTGGCGCAGCGGGTGCTGGGCTTTGCACACTACGACCTCAAGTGAGCTGCAGCAGCCAAGCCAAGGCCCAGGGCCCGTGCAAGCAGGAATGTCTGTGACTTGTGCTTGGTGTGCGAGCAATGCACCTGACAGGTCGGGCAGGCAGCATTTAGAATGCTGTGTTCTGCTATAGCTGCTGTCTTGCTGCTTTCATATGCTGCAATGCTGGTCTGCTGCAGCTGTTGTGCTGCTGCTTCCTTCTGCTGCAGCTCTGTGCCACTGCAGCTGCTGTGTTGTTGCTGCTTGAGGTGTGAGCAAGTACTTGTGTTGAAACCGCTGTCCCCTTCTGCTGCTGCTGCTGCTGCTGCTGGTGCTGCTGCCAGGCTTGACAACATCATGGAGCACTGGTCCTGCTGCGACGACCCTGATGCCTCGAGGGACCGTGTGCTGCTTGATGCAATGCCACAGTTCAAGCTCTTTGATTTCGGCACTGCTGTCATCTACCCAGGTCAGCAGCATATCATGTGTGCAAACTGATCCAGCGGCGGCTGCAGCTGTGACAATCCACCGCAGGGCGTGACACTACTGAGCTGCATGCCGTGCTCAACAAGCGCGCCTGGCTGGTGTCAGATGCTTCTAATCCTTGAACCCTTCGCTTTAACGTCTGCTGTCGCTGTGCGACTGTCTGTTCCCGGTGCACCCCGCTGTGGCGCGGCACCCTTCAGTGCAGAGGCTTCCCTTCCCTAGGTGCTTAGAAAGCATTGCTTCGTCTCCTTGACAGCTACAAATACAGCATCTGCAACACGTTGCGGCGTCGCCGACCAGGCCTGCACCTTGCTGCTCACCCGCTGCTCACACGCGCAGACCCCTTCAGCGTCAAGACCGCGCCGGGACGCGCGGCACCTGACCCACCCCGACGACCAGCCGCCGGAGGCAGCCGACCAGCTGGAGCGCGAGCGCCGCTACGGCAACTCCGGCAAGCCCGGCGTGGTGACGCACTCCGCCGAGGAGTCGCAGTTCGAGTACAGCGAGCCCTACTGCTGCGTGCGCATCTACCACATGTGAGTTGCGCGGGCCGGGGCGCTCGGCGTATGTTGGGGTGTGTTCGGGGTGTGTGGGGGCCTGCTGTGTGCGCTGCTTTGAAACAAGCTCCAGCTTCTGTTTGACTCCGTTTTGTTTTGGGAACTGAAGCAGGAGCGGTGGTCAGCGCCTTGTGCTGTACTAGTGCTGACCTAGTGCTGATGTGATCATGTGTGCCTTAGTTTGGGCTGTAGTACAGCAGCAGCTAGTCCTGTCTGCAGCTGCCTTGCTTCTGTTGTTGTTTCGGGCAACAAGATATGCCTGCCACCTCATTCGCCTAGCACCTGGGCGTTCTGCAGTTGCACACTGGGAGCTGTCTCAGACACATCATTCTCGCAGCTATCATCAAGGACTTCATAGTTTGGAAGGTTTTATGTTGTACCAGATAGGCATGTTGAGGCCTGTCACTGGCTATGTTCATAACTTTTGCACATTCCTTGATCCAGCTGTCCACTACTCGCCTCATCACGGCGCTTGCGTTGGTCGAACTGTCGCTGCTGCTCCTCCTGCGTGGCTACAGGTGCTCGCACCGCAGGGGGGGCGTGTGCTGTGTGCTGAGCTCTTCGTTCCGCTGATGTACCTCTGTGCCCCCTTGGCCTGGCCGCGTGTTTTCAGGTACTGGAAGCGCAGGGGTGATGTGTACCGTGTGCTGGCCGCCCTGTGCCGCCTGCTGGACAACATCACATGGCCCACAGAGGACATCGAGCTGGTGTCTCTGCTGATGACTGTGCTGGAGCACTGCACCAACAGCAAACGCATGCGCGCAAACTTCATGCCCAAGGCAGTGCTGCAGAGGCGCCTGCAGCTGCAGGAGCGCCCGCAGCAGCACAAGCAGCAGCAGGGTGCAGCAGCGCAGAAGCCGCAGCAGCAGGCACGGGTGCCATCAGCGCCAGCACCAGCAGGCGAGCCTGCTGCGCCTGCGGCCGCCAGCATCGGCGGCAGCCACCTGCAGCAGCAGCAGCAGCAGTCGTCCATCCAGTCGATGACGCGCCCGGTGATCCTGCAGGAGCTGGCGGAGACGTCAGGCGGCAACGCATTCAACGCTTCGGCGGCGGCAGCAGGCCCGGCATCGCCAGGTCAGCGGCCCATGGGCAGGGTCGGCGGCGACATGCTGCACAGGACGGGCTCCGGCAACTTGGTGTCTGGCGTGGCGTACGCGCGCCTCGGGCCCACGGCGCCAACCCCCGCGCCGCCAGCAGGAACTGGCACAGCGGCGCCCCACACGAGCTCAGGGCAGCAGGCGAACGGTTCTGCAAGGGCAGGCTCAGGAGCGGCAGCCATGGCAGCGGCAGCAGACGAGTTCTCGGCGCAGGGCTGTGCGCTGGACCCTGCTGCGCAGGTGGTGGCGCAGCAGCCTGCGGCGCCCGTGGCCGCGCAGTCTGTGCTGGGCAGCCGCAAGGCGCTGCGCGGCGTGACCGCACAGCAGCTGCTGGCGGAGCCTGTGGTGCAGATCCTGCTGCGGAAGCTGGAGTGAGCATGGACAGGTGCAGACTAGCATCAGATCTGTCACAAAGTTGTGTGGGCTGCTTGTATGGGGTTGAGACGGATACTACTCACATGCTGAGTCTGTGTGTTGAAATGTTGTGCTGTCGCCGTTCCTGTGTGTCATTCTTTTTTAGCGCGCTGGTTGATGCTGACGACGATCCATCTAGTTGGTCGCTGGCAGCCGTATCTGCCGCCTTTGAAAGAGGCGACAGACCTACCGTGCGGGGTTTCTTGCAAAGGCACTGCATTCGGCAACATTCCTGTGACAGGTGTTAGCGGCGTTTCAGTAGTAGCACTAGAGGAGAAGCAGTCTGCTTGCCCTGAGCTGTCAGCTTTCGTGCGTGTCGGCGCATGAGCTCCAGGAAGGGTATGGACCTTGCTGTTCAGCTGCTGGCTGTGCTGCTGCCGGTTTCCTTGTGCATTAGGAGCGCAGCAGGCAGCGTGACATGGGGGAGGTGCCTGGGGTTGCTGACAGAGCTGGATCAAAAAGCATGTTGAGACCTTGCGCTGGGTTTCAAAGCTTGTTGGACTTGCTTTACAGTGCAGGCTGAAAGGTCAGTGTCAGCTCTAAAGGTTGGTGTGTGTGCTGCTGTTCACCAGCCTTGAGTTGCCAGCGTCGCAGCATGGTAGATGGAGCATGCCCCTGTCGCTGGAACTTTCCGAGCCTGCCGGCACCATTCGCCAGGTGACCTGCAGCAGGGTCACAAAATTTGAGGTGATACTTGACTGCTGTGTGCAATGTGGTGCTGCCGGCCTGTTGCGTGGCGCTGACACAGACTTGTTAGTTGCCACTGGAACATACTGTTGCAGGTGAGACACATCTTGCTGCGGGATGCAAATGCAGTTGTGTTGTTTGCAAGCATGCAGCGCGACTGCAGCTGCCCAGCCGTTATCACGCTTGGTGCTGAGATGTGCTGCAGCTGCTTGAGAAGTGTGCGCCTGCTGCCACTGGCCAATGTGCACTGCTGTGTCTGGGGAAGTTTTGGAGTTATGTGCCTCAGCTTGCTGTTGATGGTGTGCTTGGGGTGGGGTACAGTATGTGTTGGGTGTGGCCACAGGGTGGTGGCTTCAGGCTGGATCAGAACGCTCCTGTTGTCTGGGGCCGGTGTTTGCCCACCTGCGTCAGCAGCCAGCACTGTGTGTTGATGCATGCAGCCCTGTTAATACCAAACATTTGGCAGCTGTGGCTTATTTGCTGCTGGGCGTGCGCTGTCTCAAGGCACCCAAAGCAAGGTCTGCTCGCAGCCGAGGAGGAATGGTGTGGGCCCTAGTATGCTGATGGACCCATTGATCCATGAACAGCATGTCATGTTTGCATGCTGCTTTCGTATAATTTGCATGAGCTTTTCAGGTTTTTGTGATTGGGAATCTGGAGGTTCCAATCATCTTGCTTAAATGCAGCAAGCAATCAACTATGGGGACTAATCTCAAGTTGCTGTTGCGCAGCCGGCTTTCCCAGTTGGCGACTGACATCAGGAGCTGACATCAGGAGGGTGTATGTGTGAAAATGCGCCAGGATGAGTGATGAGGTGTTATATACATAAATTAGCGCTGATGGTTGCGTTTCCTGATTGATTTCATTTGCTGTGGTGTGTTTTTCCTCGCTATCGCGCTTGTTGTCGGCTGCCCAATGGGGTGAGGCAGTTGTGCAACTTCCAAAATGTGCAAGTGGTTGTGAGCTGCGTTGAGTGCAGTTTGATTTGATATGCAAGATGGTAAGTGGTGGCAGGTGGTGCCCTGGAGGGGTCGCATTGGAGAGGTGGAAGTGTTGATATAGCCACCTACGTAGGTGTGCGCTGTTGGCCAGGCTTGGGCATATTCTGCAGCATGCATCAGGGTTTTTTAGATGATGATACATTGACAATGTGTTTTGATTGATTTAGATCGAACTGCACTTTAACCTGATGCCTCTGATAGGTGGGGCGTTCTGGAACTGCTGTAGCATGGATGAAACAGTGCCAACATGGACTCAGTTGCAATCTGCCAATCTGTACACACTTGGGCTTGCTGAACATGAGAGCGGGTTAAGAATGTTCCTTGTGTGCACTGACGCAACGCTCATTTGAGCTTGTCTGTCGTGTTGCTTATAATACGGAAAAGTGCCATAGTGCTCTTGTTCTGCAGTAGGGCTTGAGCGTAAAGTCAAGCTGTACTTTGTTCATACAGGTGTACGGTGACAGTTGGGCAAGGCAAAGGGAATGGCCTGACCTTTGACAGCCCAAACCAAAATGTGGTGTCTGTCGGGACCTCCGCAGCTTTGAGCTGCGATTGCCGTGATTGCAGTTTTGCCTAGCTCCAAAGAGCTAATTTGTCAAGAGTGCACTTGACAAGTGCACAATGTGCGAGCAGGGTGGCGTGCCAATGTCGACATGCTGACGTCAGGCAGGACTTGGGTCCAGCTTGGGTCCCTGTCCCGGTCGTACGGGCCTAACACGACACCAAGGCCATAGGCAGCCGCCCATTGATCACCTAGGGATACCATCTTTACAAGTTGGCAAGGGTCAAATTTTCGTACACACATTGTTTCAAAACTGCACAGCACCTCACTATAATCCCGGTCGCCCCCTTGCGTACCAGCGCATCAGACGTGCCAGCGGCAGCTGGTGGACAACAAAACACATGAAATAGTCATCATGAGCTAGATCAAACATGCTAGTTGTGCTTCGTCTCTGTCTGCTGCTTGTGACAACAGCAGCCCTGGCAGCAGCACCCCTGCTACAAGCCCTGCAGGATGAGGATAGGAACGCTTATGTCATAACAGATTCTTTGTACTTCGACAGAGGATATGACTGGTGCGTTCATTCGTGAACTACAACTGCACCTCACTTGCATGCAGAACTAGACAGCTGAGCAGCATCTGCGTTGTGTACGATGATCATCAATCGTCGCGATCAGGCTGCACCACGAGCTTTGAGGCTCTGCTTTTGCTGTGCCAAATGTAGACCACCATCGGTACAACTCAACACAGGAGTGTTCCTGAGTCATATCATGCAAGGTGTAAGTATAGTGTTACATTTAGTGCCTGCGTGCCTGCCTGCACATGCAGGTGGTGGCACAGCTTTGAGGCGGTGCACCCAGAGACACAAGAAAAGCGTGCATTTTTCAGTACCTCGTCATCAACCCTGGCGGCCGCGGCACCAGTGCACCTGTCTTTGGTCAGATCAACGCCACAACACGCAGCGGAGCCAAGCCCAGCTACGCCCGCCTGGCAGCTGGCACGTGGGGCGCTGGCAAGGTGCAGCTGTTCAACTACTACCCACTGTCAGCATTCCAGGCTTCATCCGCAACCATGCACGTGAACATTGGTGGCAGCAACACAGCTAATAGACGGCTCTGGCCGGGTCGGTGAGCGTCACGCCTGAGCAGGCCGCTGCACATCCACTGAGTGGCTCAGCGACGCAGGCGCCATCAGCTGGAACCTGACAGTGGAGAAAGTGCTGACATTCTCGACAGGCATCGCAGGGGCTGTGCCCTTCATCAAGGTGGGCAGGCAGCTGGTGGCATGTCATCGGCTGCATGCAGCTTGCGGCGCGAGTGCTCAGCACTGGCAGTGCCAGCAGTGTGCGGCTGCCGCAGCAGATGCAAGGGCATGCGCATGTGCTGATGATTTGAACATTAAATTTCGTCAAAGTGCTTTTATTTGGGCTCCCTACTTGCATGGCAAAGTGTACATTGTGAAATCGCTGCATACTGATTGGCAAACTGGCACTATTGGTGCTTAGCGACAAAGTATTGGCATTGGATCTGAGGCACCGTCATTCATGTCACTCTCAAATTCATGTACTGCCTGATGGCACATAGTACGTTTGACCCAGCAGCTCTTGGTCGCATCATTACACAGTCACTGGCTAGGTCATGAGGTGTGCTACAGTGACCATTCAGAGGAGTCATTGCAAGGCTCCTGGACCATGATCCTTGGCTGCTGCTGCTGCCACTCGTACTGCTCTTGCTGTTGCTGCTGCTGTTGCGGTGCTGCCAAATCCTGCACTCTGCACTCCTGTTGAACTCCGACTGGCTGCTGCAGCTGGCTATCGCACAAATGGGCTGGCACGTGCAGGGCATGCGCACAAAGTATGCTGGCACGGTCACGCTTAATGGCGCCACTTATCAGGTCAGCCCAGAGACGTCATACGGCTTCCAGGACAAGAACTTTGGGTGGGATTTCACCAACCCCTGGTACTGGATAAGCTGCAACAACTTCAGGAACAGCCCTGGCAGCAGCCTGGTTGTGGCGGCGGCCGGGCCGTGCTGCTTGGCCTGCCGCAAGGCAGGAAGGTACTCATCGCGCTCAGCGGCAAGGGCGAGACATTCTACAAGTGGAACTTTGCAGATGTGCCTTTTGGCAGCGGCCCTGATTACATCAAGCAGACGATTGATGTAGGCCAGGCTGGTGCCGACATCTACTGGAACATCAGCAGCGAGGACCCCAAATATAAAATAACGATCAACATGACATGCCCCAAGTCGCAGATGCTGCAGCTGCGCTACAAAAACCCGGATGGCTTCATAAAGCACAAGAGGCTGTGGAACGGCGCACATCTGAGTGGCAGCGTGCAGCTGCACTCCAAGGTTCCAATGGGTGCCAGCGAGGGTGGTTGGTCCCTGGTTGACACCCTAGCTTGTGAGCGCGGCGCTGGCGAGTATGGTGAGTACAAGCAGGCTGCCGCCGTGACTCCTGATTCGCCTGGCTTGGCAACACCCACCAATGCACCGGTCACCCCTACACACTGACCCCTGCAGGAGAGCAGCGCGTGTACAGCGTGTTGGCGACCTCTGGTCATCAGGCATTGCAGCTTCAAGGCGTTATGGTGGTAGCAGTGCTGTACAGCACATGTGTTGGCCAGGTTTGCACTGTAGCGGGCTGTCGCTTTTGATACTGCTGCATGAGGTTGCACGCCCCCCCAATGACTGGTTGTTTCTTGCTATGCACGAGAACAGGGATTTGAGTTTGAGGGCCTGCCCCAGCAGTGCTGAGCAGGGCAGGCAGAGGTCGCTGTGGTTTTGGCAGTTTTGGGCTTTGGTGTGTACGCTACATACCCATACGGGAACGTTAGCAGATATTCCTGACTCAATGGTTGGCTTGCATTGCCTTGATGCCTCTGATTTGAGCAATTTACAGAGTGCTTTCCAAGCATGGTTGTACCAGCAGTGGCAGGACTAGCCAGCCAACCCCAGAGCGGCTGGGTCTGGTATTGTCATGCACTCTACCTATGAGAACTGGTTTGCATGCTCCCTTTTGATGAGCTTGAGTTGATGAAACCTATGAGTTGGTGTCCAGATTATGTGCACAGCACAGCTGGCTTAAATAAGATGCACCTGTCATCTTTGGTGCGTTTTCGTCTGGGTGCGCATGACTTGCGTGTGGCTACTAGTCGGTGGGAGAGGGCTGATAACTCTCTGCTACCCAGGCAACAGCGACTGTGCTCTCGGTGCGGTGCTGGCCAAGTTGAGGATGAGTTTCACTTTGTGTTTGAATGTGACGCATATCAGGTTGTTCGCGATCGCTTCTGGCGGCTACTTGCTGATTTTGGAGGGTGGCAGAGCCCAGCTGCTGCTCTGAGCCCTCTTGGACGGTGTCTGGCTGACTTTATGCAGCAGTGTTGCTGCTTTCATCTACTATTGTCTCCTGGTTAGAAATGATCCGGCTATGGCGCATGCTGTGCTCCCAAGTGACACAAGCGCCTCAGAGACAGAATCTTCAGAATTTGTTGAGGCCTCGGATTAGTTGGTTGGATTAGTATTCCTTGGCTGTTGTGAAGCCCCATGAGCCTTGTTTGGCTCCTTAGTGGGTGGGCCTGTGGCCCTACTTTGGTATTTGGTATCTGGGTATAACGCACGGCACGCGACAAGGCGGCTGTCACAGTTTGGATGTTACACAACGGGAACATCGCCCGTTGTTCAAATCAACCACAGGCTCATGTCAGATGTGCTTTGCTTTATGATGCATGATATGGGGCCCACTAGCGTGATGCACCCCCCCCCCCCGGTCAAGGCATGCACAGGCATCATACTCTCACTCTTTTGCATGATGAACACAGCAAACAATGCAGGTCTTTGAGCACAGCAATTGTGCAATGCTCATCTAATGCCAACTATCAATATGCCAACTCCGTCAACACTATGCAGAGCGTGCACAGCCCCTGCATCCCAGCAGGCCAATTCAGTCGCACCGACATAACATTGCTGCGCCCTTGAGGTGAACTCGTGAGGCGAGGCCACTCAGGCATGGTGCTGCATGCAAACTGTCACACAAAAGCAAGTCAACAACCATTCGATCACCGACTGACATGCCCATGCACGCTGCTATGGTGCACTGATGCACATCATGTGAGGAGAGTAACCCATCACTTGTCGCAATGTGTTCACTTTTCAGGCACCCCAATTCCAGCGTCTCTCAGATTCGGCTATGAATCTACTACTCAATGGCTATTCAATGGCAGACACCTTCAACCCAAAATGCCGCATGGCATGGCCACCGTCATGCGCTGCATGAAAACTTCAATGAGTCCTTGGACGTAGATCTCTATCATGCAAAACTCATGGTGTGACGCAACGGCGGCACAGCCCCCCCCCCCTGCAATGACTTTGCAAGAGCTACCATAACCAGCCAGGCCAGGAGTCGCACTGACCAGCTGCAGCCAGCATGCAACACAGCGCAGCCACTTCTCCATCCTTCACTTTGCTGGACAGGCTCCACCCGTTAATTCAGGTGAGTCGGCGCCAGCCATGGGAGCCAGCTGAAGGTGCACGTCCCGTGCCCAAGTGGAGCTGCAAGTCAACAACAATAGTCCTCACCATAACAACTGCCACATGAGCCACTTCGCTTGCATTGTTTTATCTTTCTTTCTTTCCGTACCACTGGCTGGTGCCCTGCTTGGCAGACCTCGGCCGGGCTCTGACACATCACATGCTCTCAATCACCACTCTTCCCAAGCTCTCACTCTTTTGCCACACTTGCAGCTGCGTCTCACTCTTTTGCCACCTGCAGCACCAGCTTGCCGCGCACGTGGCCCTCCTCGGACACCTCGTGCGCCTTGGCCGCCTCAGCCAGCGGCAGCACCTGAGCGATCATGACCTTGAGCTTGCCTTGCTTCATGAGCTCGACCAGCTGCGGTTCGGGTTGGGCAGTGGGGCAGGAAGGCGACACATGTTTGCAGGAAATGCGTGGCACAGGCGGCGGCAGCAGCACCACTGTACACCAACCTGAGCTGGGTGGCAGCTGCTGTCACAGGTGCACACACTTGGTGCATTGCAAGCAGACGTCGCTGACAGTATGTTGCCGGGAAGTCCTCCATGACGCGCATGCATAATCGGCAACAACTCGTTTACATGAACAGCACACTACCTGAAACTTCCGGGCGCACACAGGCACCACGAAGGCTTAGAACCGCTCATAGCCGTGTCTTCCCCCCCACAATCTTCCCTGCACAACCTCATGACATGATGCACCATGCCCTGTGAGTGCCCTGCTGCCGCACCTCTGTCAGGCCGTGCCGTGCCTGGTGCTTCATGATGGTGAAGGTGTAGCGGGGGCCGGCGACGGCGCCCATCAGCATGTGCCGCGCCATGTAGTATGACAGCAGAGCGGAACCCTTCACAGCGCCATACCTGCAGGGACACACAGCAGGAGCAAGGGAACACACAGGGTCACAGCATGGTGCAGCGCTTGCTGATTTCGGCACAGGAAGAGTGTGTGCCGTCCAGCTGATGGTGCTGCAGGATGACGCAGCAACACCACTGGTTGCGCAACCATGCACACACCGTGCACACAGCCGGCGGCTTTGATAACCTGATGCACAGTCAGCAAAAGGCATAACACACTCTGTGGCTCACGCTCCCGGTCGCCAAGGCAGCCTCAGTAGACCGTGAGCTGCGCAGCAGCATGTGTTCACACCCTCTGCGCAGTAAGCAGCAGATTCCTGGGTGGTGCAGCAGCAGCTGCTGCGCTGCTCACTGGTTCATGAAGCCGCTGTTGAGGACGTGTGCAAAGTGGCCGCTGCGCTTGAGCAGTGGCATGCTGCGCAGCTCGTAGTCGCCGCCGATGAGGTCCACCACCAGGTCGTACGGCTCAGGGGTGGCCTCCTCAAACCTGTGCAGCGGCCGTGCACAACACCAACAATGCTTGATGCTGTTGTCTGTAGCACCAGCTCCATGTACTACGGCTGCCCTCAGGCATTACCAAATGCTGCATGCTCTGCTGCCTTTGGGAATCCACAACGCCTCTCCAAGCCGCACCAGCACTGTGTGCATACTGAGCGATACATCCAGTCAAGTGGCTGCGCAGGTGACGGAGCTGAAGACGCCCCCTTCCCTTGTGTCAAAGGCACAACCTTGTGCCTTTGACACAAGGCTCGCAGCATTGATGATGGCTTGCGTGCGTGCACATGCGCGCAGAACCCGAGCCTGCAGCAACAACAACGCTGCAGCACAATACACATGGCCATTGAGCAAGTGCAACTCGTGCTGTGACGTGCTGAGCACTCACTTCTGCCTGGTGTAGTCGATGGCCAGGTCAGCGCCCAGCGTTTCCGTCACAAAGGCTGCGTTTTTGCCGCTGCAGGTGGTGGCTACCCAAGCGCCTTGTGCCTTGGCTATCTGTTGAAACAGGGTGGCACAGCAAGGACAGCAGAGGCAGCAGCAACGTGTGCAACACTGATTGCGCATTACCCGCACGCCAGCTGCATTCAACATACCAATGTTGCCTGCGCAAGCAATTCACTCAGTATGCTGTGAGTTGCATGCATTTGCTGCGACAGTGGGAGTGAGCAAATCCGAAACCCAATGCTAGACTGTTGCAGTCAAGGTGGGTTTGGATGTAAAGCAGTGACTCCCTATGCCGATCACCTGGACGGCGTAGCTGCCCACGCCGCCCGCCCCAGCATGCACCAGCACGCGCTTGCCCTGCAGCGGCATGGACGGCTGCATCGCCTGCAGCAGCACAAACAGTGAAGGAGCAGCAGCAGCAGCAGGAGCAGCAGCAGCAGCAGCAACTGGTAACTCGAAAAGCATGCAGCATCGGTGAAGCACCAGCAGACTTGATCCACCCCAGCCACCTTGTGTGCCAGGCGCAGCTCATGACTGCACACAGCAATGATGGTCAGCTGCACCATCCTGGACGACAGCAGCAGGGGCTGATGTCCAAATCCTAGCAACTGCCTATAAGAATAGGACTATGTTGAGACGCAGTCACTGCCTGCCGCGGTACCGTACATCAACCAGCCATGGGAGTGCATCAGCTCCGTCGTGCCACCTCCCCACTGGACTCAGTTGTACCAGCAAAGTGGACTTGCCTGCGTGTGTGTGCAGTGGGGAGAGCGCAGCATACCTGGTGCTTCACTGCTGAAGGCCTGTGTGGTGCATGGTGAGTCACACAGGTTTGGGCCTTTCACCCGCACGCCTCACCTGCCAGGCTGTCATGGCTGCCAGCGGCACTGCCGCTGCCTCGTTGAACGACCAGCCTTCAGGAATGGGCAGCACACAGTCTTCATGAGCCAGCGCGTACTCGGCATACGTCCCTGGCAAGAAGGGTGCGTGGAGCAGGTGCACAGCAGGTCTGTGAGGATGTGAGGCAGCTTGAAGCAGCAGGATTCAGGGCTGAACTCGGGCCACTGGAAAAACTGCACCGCTGCACGCAAGGATGTCAAAAAGATGGCCATAGAGGGGCCGCCAGAATCTATGTGTGTGCTGCATGCCACGATTGATGATGCAGCTGCCAACTTTTGGGTGCATCAGCCCCCCACGCTGCTGAATGTTCTGCCCCTCACCATATGTGCTCCAGAAGATCTGGTTTCCATTGCAGCCGAACACGCGGTCACCTGGCTTGAACTGTGTGCAAGACAGCAGCAGCAGCAGCAGCAGCAGCAGCAGCAGCAGCAGCAGCAGCACCAACCAGCAGCAGCAGCACCAACCAGCAGCAACGGGCTTGCTGATGTCACACAGCTTTACACTCAAACCCCTGTTGTGCGGAGCTGCCAGGTGCAAGGTGTGCGCCACCACAGCAGTGAAATGCTGTGCAAGGCTGTCCCTTGGTCAGGCAGCCTGCCATAGCAAACACCCTGTGCTGCGCCCTGCTGCCGCTGCAATCCCCAAGCATTCGTCCCATCAAAAGAACGAAACCGACAAGGCCCTGAAACCGCGACACCACAACTGCAGCGCTGGCGCCTACCTGGCTGCCTTGGTCTGCCTCCTCCACGAGGCCAGCCACATCCCCACCAGGGATCTGCAGCCAAGCAAGGTCAGTGCGTCACAATGATGCGGCTGCAGTTGACCAGGTGCGTGCGCTGACCTACTGCCAGGCGCCACTGCCGAAACATGCATGCCTACGACACGTCTGCATGTAGGCCCGCTGCATGCGGCACGCTGCGAGATCGCCACATTCTTTTTGCCACGCAAGTTTGAGTCCTTGCTGCTGCATTGCTGGAGGACGCCACCGCCATTGACACTGGCAATGGCACGGAAAGCACAGCCGCGCCATTGCTGCTGCTGCTGCTGCTGCTGCTGCTGCTGACCTTGGGCCGTGTCACTGCAAGGCGTGGCACATCTCCCTTGCGAGTCTTCCAGTCTATGGGGTTGATGGAGGCTGCAATCAACAGCGGAAAATGCACACAGCAACTCTGTGTCTGGAACAACTGCTGCCTACAGCTGCGCTTAAAATAAGACCTTGCAGAGTAAAATGCACCGCAAATGTCAGGTAAGAGCCCTCCAGCATGCAGCAGCTGCTGTTGTAAGTCCAGCCAATGCAGTGCAGAGCTGCAGCTGCTGCTGCTGCTGCTCCTGCTGCTGCTGCAGTTGCTGTGTATGACAATGCGTCGAACCTGCCATCACTTTGATGAGGACTTCGCCTTTCCTGCGGGTAGGTTTTGGGAAGTCATTCTCCTGCGAATGCATGTCAGCACAGCAGCAGCGTGGTCTGCTGCAACATGCATGCAACACGTGCTCTGCTGGTTACGCTCGTGCCCTAGATGCATACAGTTCAGTTTAGAATGCAGCAATGCACATGTGTGCTGGGTCTTGGGCGCAGTAGCCGGCAACGTAAGATAGCAAGGAGTCCAGCAGCCCGCACCAGCTGCAGCACGCTGGGAGGTCCAAAGCTGCGGAACACAGCTGCTGCCATGGTGCTGGCAGAGCTGCGAGCTGCAGCAGCAACTTCCGGTTGCAGTCCTCTGCCCATGGCGCTGTTTGTCTGATACGATGCACAGCTGGTGTGGTGACCAGCCCTTTCCAAAGTATTGTTGTGCTTTGCTGCAAGGGGCTGCACTGTTGCATGCAACGAGCTCGGACAGAGACATGAATTGACGACAGTGGCAAACCACTATGAGGGATGCCAACAGTGGTTTCGCTGTCGGTCAGGGTTGTGGGGCAAGCCCTCCTCACTCAGATGTTGTCACCTCCGCGCCTATCAGAGAAGCAGCAGCAAGAGTGCACTCGGACATCATACGGTGCAACGACTACGCATCTTATTAGTGCCATGTGACTCAAAGCACGTTTGCTCAGCAGCACTCTCGTCCCAACTGCTTCGCTTGCATGCAAGCTCCTCGCGCACTGGCTTACAACTGGCCGACATGTTACGGTTAGAATGTAAAGCATCCAATCTGCTGCTTTAACATGTAGATCAGCACAGCATCAAGTGCTGCCCGGGAGGAAGCAGCAAAGCAAGCACTCAACCAACTGAACTCGGACAACTGCATTGCAAGGTGCTGGCTGCTTCAGTTAAAGCCCATCAAGTATGAGCATCTGCTATGAAAGGTGCATCTGCTGTGGAAGGTGTGTCGTTGGCGCAGCAGGTGCAGAACTTCTTGCACAGTGCATGTGAGTCAACAGGCTTCAGATCAAATTCAAACCAGATGCGTCCTGTGCATGACAGCTGATTAGCTACATATGCGCATAAGTGAACGGATGTTGTGAGGTGAGCGCCGTGCTTAGGAGACTGTATGACAGCAGGTCAAGGACGACAGAGCACTGTGTGCACCCCATTGCAACCGACATGTTGCTGCTTCTGCAGGCATGTGTGCTGCTGCATTGGAGGAGGCCGCTGGTGCGCTAGCCAGCCTGTCTGCTACAGCTGCAGGTGTGGAACATTGCAGAGTTGCGGAATGTCTAATGTCTGCAGCAGCGCCATGGCTTATGAGCTGAATGCCAGCCCATCCTCTGCACCTGCCAGGGCAGCCCTGTAATTGGGAAATGTATTACTCTGTGGAAGCAGTCTGATGTGCAGTGACTGCATGGCAGTGACTGCACGGCAAGCAGTTGTGCAGCTGTTCTTGTCAAACACCTCAGGACCCGGCATCCCATAACAGGCATCCCCACCAGCCCATGCTGCTTCAGAGTGCATGCGTGCCTCAACACTGCTAAGCCTGTGCCTGGTGATGCACTGCCGGCTTCTGGAATGCTCAGTTGCAGCGCAGGGTCGCTGTCCTGCTCCACCCGTCGCATACGGCACACATATTGACTGTGCCAGCTGTGGATGAACACAGCTTGACTCAAGTGCCTCTGTTGACTCAAGTGCCTCTGGTGATGTGAGGCGCGGACAGTCTCCTGGCATGCCTCCTGCATGGAGATGTGTCTTGCTGGCGTCAAAAAAATTGAACTTGCCAGCCTATCGCCAGCTAAGCTGAGGTGAGCCGGCTTGCTGATCATTAGTGCAGCTGATGTTCCAGTTCACAGCTATGGGTGTGTAGCACTCATCTGTTCCCTACTGGTCTTGCAGCGACCTTCGCATGCGTGCATGCTTGCAGGGCGTGTAATAAGCAGCAGGACTGCAACCTGCCAGGGACACAAAGTTAGGAAATGCAAAGGGTGTGCAGCCGATTCGAGCAGTCCAGCTGTTCAAAGTTGTCTGCAGGTCAGGAGGTGGACGAACAGGCCCCTAGGGGTTACAGTGCCTCGCATGCAGGGTAAGGGTGACACTGCTTGCTTGCTTGCTTGCCTTTTGCTGCTGCGTTAGAGTGCTGCTCTTCTTGACATTGTGGTGTGTGCACGCGGGTACGTCTCATTGGTCAGGACTTGGCCATGATGGGGGTTGGGCCATGACACATTGGTCTTGTATCACATGGCCTTTGTAGGCTCTGTAGGTTATTGCGCAGCATACAAATGTATGTGGGGGGGGTGGGGCGCGCGAGGCCCTCCGGGAGCCTCCCGGAATCTGCACGGAAAGACGGAGGGGGGCAGGTTGGCTCTCGCCTCAGCAGTGGACATGGTCGCACCCAGGCATGGCTAGTTGTGCGATAGAGAGACAAGGTTCGCCAGCGTGGCTCTGGCGCAGCTGAATAAGCGAAATCCAAAAAATTCGCACGGAGAAAACCCTAAACCCTTGACAGCAGCGGTCATCAAAATGCTTTCGGCAGTAGCAGGCATCGTATTGGGAGCAGCCCCCCAACGGGATCCCGCCGTCATGCGACGGCCCGGTTAGCTCAGTCGGTAGAGCGCAAGGCTCTTAACCTTGTGGTCGTGGGTTCGAGCCCCACATCGGGCGATCTATGTTTTGCCTTGTGTTTCCTCGCATGCGTATCTGGCCATTGAACAACAATATCCACGTTGCCTCATTGCCTGCTTGCTCGCTTTTGTGTGCAGATGTTACCAAGAGGGTTAAAATGGATGATGGCTAGCACAACAAGGGTGCCAGCTGTGCTGCCACCATCTCAGAAGGAACTTTTCTTCAGGGCAGGCCAGATCCTAGAACTGCCAGTCACTGGCCACTGAGTGGGTTCACAAGCAGTGCCAGGTTTTGCCGGCTGGGCTTGAGCACGCTGTATGATGTCATGCTGCAGCCAGGCAGGCATGCAGCACCTGCGGTCTTCCAAGAATTGTTATGGACCGGTTGTATCTGTTACAGGTGTTGCTGACATTCCTGCACGCATTGCTAATCGCAGCAATGTTGGTGGCACGTATGCACCACGCGTTCTTGCAATGTTGGTCTTGCAGTGCACATACGGCGAAACACCTGCCGATCAAGGCTTCATGTGCAACTCCCAGGCAGTGCACTTTCATGCCTGAACCCTGCTGCTGTTTGCTACGCGAACACACAAACAAAGCACGCCGTTAAAAAATGATCATTTTAGTCTAGTCGAAAGCTTAGAGTTATGATTCGTATGTCTTTGACAGTAACACATCACCTTGAGTCACATCGCGCCCAGCACGCAGTGATCAGTGTTCTGGCCTTGGATGTCCTGACGACGCTTGATCTCAGCCACACGAAATTGCTGCAATTTGTTTTCGTTTGTGTCGCGCGAAGGGCAGCTGCAGCACGGCTGAAGCCCAGCGGAACTGTTCAGGACCTCAGCTGTGAACAGGACCGAGCAGCAGCCTCGTTGGCGTTGGATTAACAACCCGACATCATGTTTTACTCACACGACCTGTTGGGCCGGAAGACGCCTCTAGGAGCGATCTGGTGAGCTACCCAGCTTCTGTCAGGACTCGGACTGAACATCACCATTTATGGTGTATGGATACAGAGCTGAGGGCCTTGGGATAGCAGCACGCAAGGCAGATGATTTTTCCACATGAAGCCAGAAGTAGCACAAATGCTCTGGCAAACCATGCAGTGGCAGCAGGCACAGCACGTAGATTAGTCGCAAGTGCTGGTGTTATGCTGTGGTGCAGAGCCAACAATGGTACTCTCAGCAACTTCTGGCATCCACATCTGGGTGCCTACAACGTTGTTGGTACCCCCCACCCAAGTTTGCACGAGGAGGTCATCTCAGCAGCGCTCACAGCATGTTGTTTGTGCTTGCAGGAAACTGGCTCATGGCAGCAAACTGAGCAAGGGCAAGATCATATCTATCAACCTGCGGGAAATCTGGTGCGGGCACTGGAATAGGAGATAAATCTGCAGCAAGGCCAGAACAGCATGCTGCAGCATAGCTGACGGTTGCTTGTTGGTATGGAAGTGGGGACAGCAGTGGTGGCAGTAGCAGCAGCAGCAGCAGCAGCACTGGCACGGTGATCACCAACGACACATTGCACACCAGCTGCAGTAACATCACGCAACACTTAACAGTGTATACAATCACACTACAGAACCCAATTTGGCTCTATCACAACGGTGCTCATGCTTGGATACTTGGCAGCGGTGGGTGAAAGTGGGCTGTTGTTAAACACAGTTGGCTACCAGAGTTGCTGCCTTGCCCGTGGCCGTGTGTGTGTGTGTGCTTGCTGCGTAGTACCAATCTTCTTTGTCATGCTATCCTGCAGTCAAGAGATCCTGCAGCCTGGCGTGCCCCATTCCCTGCGCCTGGATGCTATCCTGATTGGTGAGCAACATTGCTGCTGCTACCGCTGCTTTTGTTTTACCTTGGGTTTGACGTGTGTGGCAGTTTCACATCACAGCATCCTCATTTTATGCATGGCGCATGCCAGCTGCATGACCACACCAACATGTTGATGCTTCGCGCAGGCACCTTTGCAGCAGCAGTAGCAGCAGTATGCTGAGGCTGTTTCTTACTGTGTGCAGCACCATCATGTTGCTGCTGAGCTTCCTGCTACAATGCTTGCATATGCTGTGCAGGCGGCTTGGTGATTGTGTTCAACAAGCAGCAAGCATACCTGCTAGGTAAGTTGCTGGTGCCATCCATGAGCGAGCAGGCCAACATAATGACACGGCACCTGATGCCTGCGCAGCAGTACATGTCCATGCCAAGTCTGGTATGCAGCACAAGCAACAACAAGGCATGGCATTGCTAGTAAAGCGGTTTCAACATGGGAAATCAGTGCATCACGCCATAAGGCAGGGCAAGACAGTGAAGGCATGTAGGTGATGACTCAGCGCATGCCCTGAGCCATGCCCTGTCATGCTGCATGTTGTGCTGCAGTGAGCAGCACACCACATGTGCAGTCCACTTCACAGTGGTGGCTTGCACTTCGTTATCCTTTGTTAGGGTGTCTGCATGCTTTGCTGCAAGCTGCGTGAGTTTCCTGCAAGCTGCTTTCCTGCAAGCTGTCGTGCATGCATGCTGTCCTGCAAGCTGTGACCTGATCTGTTGTGTGTTCTGTGTATGGCGCATGGCCTGCCTGTGCTCCTACACTGCAGAGGACTTGCAGGAAATGATGGTGAGTGCAGGCACCATGTTGATGGTGCTGACTAACAATTGTGCATGGCGCCAGCAACGTCCGTTTCTGCACCTTCTGCTGCATGCACGCAGATAAGTTGGCAGTTGCAGCATGACAGCCGTTATTGTCTGTAAGGCACAGCATGATCACAACGCATGCATGTCTCTTTGTACACAAAGGTGCCACACAGATGCCTACGGCAGCATGTGTATGCACATCTGGTGAGGTTGTTGAGCTCGGCTGCTGCTGTTGTTGACACGTCCTGCACCTGCAGCGCAAGGTCAAGGCGGCAGGCAAAGGCACTGCTGCTGGCTCTGATGGTGTTGGTGCATCCAAGGCGGCAGGAGACAAGAACACATTGAAGAAGGGACGCAACCAAGCAAGGTGCGTGCTCGTGTGGCCAGATACATACAGCGTGCTCAGCATGCTGCATGGCATGGCGTGCACACGAGAGCCTGCACCAGCACAATGATTGTTGTGTGGCAGGACCCATGCCCCTGGCAAGCCAAATCTTCCTCACAGGTTTTCTTGCCTAGCCTTGCCTCTTGCAGGCTGCACCATATCACGTTTTGTACACATTGTTACTGGTTGGCTGGGCTTGTCGCAGCACCTAGGCGTGCGCTCGCTCACCCACCCTCCCTGTGTCGTTTGTATATCTTAAACCGCCTAACGCCTGTTTTGCGCCAGGCTTGAGGCTATCACCATGCTCGACATGGACGACCTGCTGGCCCCTATGGGCGACGACCCTCTGCTGATGGCCCTGGGCGCTGCTGGTGATGACCTGGCACTGCTGAGGCCCGGTGGCAGCGGCCTGAACTTCTCTCTGCATGGCAGCGGCAGCGGCGCAACGACAAGCGACGCCAGCGCCAGGGTGACAAAGAGGAGGCGCAAGGCGCAGCAGGATGGGGATGAGGTGCGGCTGGCTGTTCAAGGGCTGTGGTGGCACCTTGGCAGGGGTTGCTGTCGGGGCCTGTTGCGCAGGCCCGTCAGCAGCAGTTTTGGCCTGGTTTGCTTCAGGCGGGCTCTCGCCTGGCACCTAACTGCGCACCAATCACAGGGCTGGGGCAGGGCAGCCGCTCAGCCGGCACAATCCTGTGTGGATTGAGTGTGGGCTGCAGTTGGTAGTGCTATGACGAATACGCTACTCTGAGAACCTGCTGGTACGTCTGGCTCTTAGGGTTCTGCTGTTACTGGTGGCACTGTAGCATGACACCAAAGACCCACCAGCCAGCCGTGTTTCAAGGCAATGCATTGGGAGTAGCAGGGCATGCTTGCATGGTGGATGCAACAGTAGCTTTCTTTGCTGCTCTGCTGATTTGGTGTTTGGTGGTGGCTTGGCACATGATTGGCTTGTAGTCAACCGAAGATGCGCAGTTGATTGTGCATGCAATTGTCCTTTCCCTGCAGGTTGCCGAGGGCCTGTTCTTGATGCCCTCCCTGCCCACAGCCAGTGATGCAGTGGGCGCCGGCGCAGCAGCAGGCAGGGACCAAGACGAGGAGGAGGTGGCTCAGCCTGCAGCAGCGCGCAGCCGCTCTCGTGGGGTGTCCTGGGCGACAGGGGAAACAGAGCAGGAGGCTGAGGGAAGCAAGGGCAGCAGGGGCAGGCAGCAGCAGGGGGCGGAAGAGCAGCAGCTTGATGGTGGCTACGGCGGACTGGTTCATGGGGCGGGCGCATGGTGAGCGGTGGGGGGCTGCAGGTGTTGCCTTTCTGATTTGTGTTGCCAGCAGCTGCTGTTGCTGTGCGCAGCTCACAGACCTGCAACCTTATGCAGCGCTGCTGGCTGTGTGTGTGACTTGTGTTCGACAGCTGCCCTTGGCATTTCGCGTCAGCCACCTGCCGTCTGCCTTGCACATACATCCGATGGCTGCTGGTGCTTCAGCCTGCCTGTCTGTTGCTGTTGTTTCCAACCTGCAGGCCTCACCAGGATGAGATGTTTGACGTCAATGTTGACCTTGACCAGTTTGACCTGCTGGGCGGCGTGGCCATGAACGCAGTAGCAGCAAGCCCTGACAAGAGCAAGAGCACCACTCCCACCACAGAGCAGCAGGCCCATAGTGCTGCCACCACTCCTGCCAGCAGCGAGCTGGCTGCTGCTGCTGCATTGCAGCAGGACCCCACGCTGTTGGCACCAGAGGCAGATCCCTTTGCTCTGGCTGACACGGAGTTTGACCGCAATGTTGACCAGCAGCTGTTTGACCAGGACTTTGATCAGCCGCTGGACGAGATGGGGCGTGCACTGCAGGGCACAGCTCCTGCTGCCTCTGAGAGTGAGGGCGGCAGGCAGGCTGCTGAGCAGGAGGACGCTGACACAGGTGCGACAAACAGCGTTTTCTACATGTACAACCAGTGGGTACTACCCAGCTATGACAGGTGCCAGGGTTCTTGAATGCCATGGACAGCGGTGCTTTTCTGCTGCTGGCCGTTGTGCACTTGCAGGTCAAAAAGCAGTCTGATACAGACCTTCCCGAGGAACGCAATGTCGCACGACCTACAAATACACTTCTGGTGTAGCCTTATGCATGGGACGTGTGTTTGGCACCCTACCGTGGCCGCTGCTGCTGCTGCTGGTGCTGCCGATCCTGCAGGCGCGCATGCTGCAGTGCGCCAGTCCAGGAAGCGCAAGGCATCGGCGCTCGTCATTGATGATCTGGACGACCTGCAGATCAGGTGGGTTAGGTTGTAGGCCGGTGGTCCGCGGCGACTGCTGCCTGCCGTACATATTGACACTGGAGTTATCCTGCCTTCAAGCATGCTGTGTCACTCAAACAATGCACTGGCGCTGGATGTGCAGTTTGCAGGTCTTGCTGCGGTTCTTCACCACCATCCGTGGTGCTTGGGCCCAGCAACCTCCATGACCGCCTCGAGCTGTTGTTTTTTGTGCAAACTTATGTCTGGTTTGTGAACCATGCAGGAGCAAGGTGTACCGTGACTGGGTGAACGACACTGACGACCTCATCAACCACAACCTGCTGAAGGGCACGGCACGCGCACACAGCCTCCTCACCAACCTTGCCGGTGAC